>JAUELO010000244.1:3004996-3015019 GCA_032357855.1 Amphibolips quercusostensackenii | reverse complement strand
GAATATAGAAATTAAGTGACAAGTTTAAATTGTGTTTTATTTTCAAATCCTTATTAGTTCTCCGGGTTATAGTTTCAACCAATCAAGGACAGCACCGAATTCCACTCTTCAGCGAATCAACGTCAAACTACAGCAGAATTGAATTCTACGACAGCGCCTGGGACGTAACAAGGGGGCTGGGTCAAAGCTTTGGCTAGGTACTGCGTAGGCAATTACCATATCGCGAAGGTGGCGAACTCTAGCGGCCACACGCCTTTTAAGACGCACATCTGGCTTAAATCCCTTTCTTACCGACGGCGCTAAAATTCATTCTGCTACCCGAAGACATCACCGCGATCCGTGCATACGGTGTGATGTTACGTTCGCGGTACCAATCGTTTAGGGCGAATTGAATTGACAGTACGAGCGATAACTTCCGATGAATCTCGCTCCTCGTGAGTGTTGAAATCTCCCACTAAAAGTGAGGATTACCTCAGTTTATCAGTGCTTCAGTGCTTTCTTTTCTTTTCGATTCTTTGTAGAATGTCAAAACAAGTTCCCACCACCTGCAGTGCTAATCAGTGCCACATGGAATGAGCCTCGGCGGTTCTTGCAAGAGGCGATAAGTTCGCGGTAAACACTCGATCGAAAATAAACCGGGCGCGTCTCGCTCGCATTTTTGGCAAGCCTGATACGCACTCTTTCTTTTCTCCAATTCTCTTCCTCTTGCTCTTGTACTTGCTCTTGCTCTCCTCCACTCCAAACCTCCCTTACGTCGATATTCTGAATTCCCCTCACAACCTTCACTCTTGTAGTCCACTCGAGTCTGTTCTTTCCTACCTCCCAACTTTTTCCGCCCGTCAGATCTTGTTTTTTTTTATCCTTTAATTTATTTTCGCAAGCTTTTTTGTCGGGAGTGCTGAAATTGCAAAAAATTTGTGTAAGTGCCAAAGTGATTTTCGAGTTTTAGACTTTCACTAAAGTCTCTAGTGTTTCCGGGTTTAGTGCCACGCTGAGGAAAACGTGTTGGATAATTTTCCAGTTTCGTCTAAGGAGGAAGGAAGGTGAGAGATAAGAATCTTTTCCTTGTTTGTTTGTTAACTAGATATTTGTGTTGTCGAGCACTTTGGATAGGTTAGGTTTTTCGAATTTGACGTTTCAGTTTTTGACAGTTGACAGCTCGAAACAAACCGGTTTCCAGTTATGTTTTCTGTTTTGATTAGAGGGAAAAAGAAAATTTTAATTTAAATTAAAAATTTCAAATAACTGTTTTTTGTTAAAACTTTTTGAACAAATTCAAAAACATTTCTGGAGATTACAGATGGGTGGAAAAAGAATCTAGAAAATTTCACAGGATTTTATTTTTAAATTAGGAAAGATTCCAGTGAGTTTAAAAAGATATTTAGGTTTTTTAGAATTTTGGAAGAAATTTCAAAATATTTTATCAATTTTCGGAAATATTTTTAAACGCTTTAAAAGTTTTAAGATTATTAACATCTTTCTATAACTGACCCGCAGTTTTCCTCATTTCCAAATTTTAAAAATTGACCTATAATCTTCCAGATTTTTTGTTGTTTTAAAAAATGGTTTGAAATATTTTTGAATTTTTGGAAATCTTTTCAAGTCTTAAAATTTTCTAGATTTTTTTTCGCCACTTTTAGAAATCTTGTGACATGTTCTGAAATATTAATTTTTTTCAATTAATTTTTCAAAATGAAAAATTCTTTTCAAATTTTTTCAGGATCTTTTCATTCTCTTATATCCTTTCGAAATTCTTAAAAGGCTTTTCATGTTTTTCGAAATCTTCAAGAATCTACATTTCGATTTACATTTTTTGAAATCTTCAAAATTTTAATGTATTTTTAAATCTTTTCAAACTTCTAGATATTTCACATATTATCTTTTAAAATGATTCGAATTTATCCTAAAATTAAAATTTCAAATTGAGTTTTCAAAATAAAAAATTCAAATTCTTAAACATCTTCTAAATTTTTTTTTAAAACCTTCGAAATCTTCAAAAATCTACATTTTCTTTAAATATTTTGAAATCTTTATATGTTAATTTTTTAAAAATCTTTCTTGATAAATGATTCAATTTTTTCCTAAAATTAAAAAATCTGTACAATTAAAAAATTGCCTTAAATTATTCCGTATTCTATTTTTGACAATTTCCGTAATGTTTTAAAATATTTTTAAATATCCTCTCAATATGAATTTTTTAAAACCTTTTAAAATTCTTAAAAATCTTCTAATTTTTTTCGGAACGTTCAAGAATCTACATTTCGTTTTAATTTTTGAAATTTTTCAAAAATTTGCAACTATTTTTAAATATTTTTAGAAATTCTAAATCTTTTAGATATTATCTTTTGAAATTATTTGAATTTTTTCAGAATTAAAATTTAAAATTAAGTTTTCACAATAAAAAATCATTTCAAATTTCCACAGGATTTTCTTCATTCACTTGTAACCTTTTAAAATTCTTAAAAAGCTTCTAAATTTTTCTTCGAAATCTGTAAGAACCTCGTTTTGTTAAACACTTCTTGAAATCTTCAAACTTTTCATTTTTTTTTTAATTTTTTCATAATTTCTAATTCTTTCACATATTATCTTTTAAAATTATTCTAATTTTTTTCTAAAATTAAGTTTTTAAATAAAAAATTATTTTAAAGATATAAATATAATTTTATAACTTTTAGAATTTTTAAAGGAATAAAAAAATATTTGATAAATTTTTAGAAATATCTTCAAATTTTAAAATATTGTTAATCGATTTAAAACCTCTAAAATTCTTAAATATCTTATGTAAACTGACTCACATTTTTCCTAAAATTGTGATAAATCTTTCAAAATTTAAAGAATCGCCGTATAATCTTTCATATTTGTTTTGCCGGTTTTAGAAATTTTTTGAAATATTTTTAAAATTTTTGAAGATATTTTCAGGTTTTAAAATCTTCCAGATTTTTTTCGACATTTTTAGAAATCTTTTGAAACCTTCTGAAATATTTCTAAATTTTCTTTAAAAATTAATTTCTTACAATAAAAAATAATTTCAAATTTTCCCAGGAATTTTTTTATTTTCTTGTAACCTTTCGAAATTCTTAAAAAAACTTCTAAATTTTTTTTTGGTGAATTTTCAAGAATCTACAATTTGTTTAAAATTTATTGATATCTTCAAAATTTTAATTATTTTCAATTCTTTTAAAAACTTCTAAACTTTCTCAATATCTTTTAAAATAATCCGAATTTTTCTGGTTTCCTAAAACTGACTGGTATTTTTCCTAAGCTTTTCAAAAATCTTTTAAAATTTAAAAAATTGCCCTAAAATTTTCCAAATTTTTTTTTACGATTATTACAAATATTATGAAATATTTTTAAATTTTCTTTAAAAATTAATTTTTCAAAATGAAAAATGATTTCTAATTTTCCCAGCAATATTTAATTATTCTATTGAAAACTTTCAAAATTCGTAGAAAGCTTCTCATTTTTTTCAAAATCTTCAAAAATTATAATCTCCAAATATTTCTAAATTTTTAAAAAATGATTCGACTTTTTGTTGAAATTTTCAAGAAATCTGCATGAATGATGAAATGTCCCAAAAATCTACAGGTTTTCAAAAAAAAGATCATTTTTAATTTTCCCAGGAATCGAATCTTTAGAAAAAATTGTTATTCTCTGGAAACCTTGCGAAGTTCTTAAAAAGCTTTTTTTCGAAATCTTAAAAAATCTATATTTTCTTTAAAATTTGGTGAAATATTAAAATGTTAATTTTTTCAAAAATCTTAAACCTTAATATCTTGTAAAATAATTCGAATTTTTTCTAAAATTAAAAAAATTGCTCTCAAATCTTCCGCATTAAAAAAAAAAAAATTTGGAAATGTTTTGAAGTCTTTTTAAATATTGTCTAAAAATTAAATTTTCGAAATAAGAAATCATTTCAAATTCTCCCAGTAATCGACTCTTAAGAATTTTTTTTTCTCTTGAAACCTCTCAAAATTCTTAAAAAGCTTATTATTTATTTTTTTGAAATCTTTGAAAATCTACGTTTTGATCAAAATTTTTTGGAATTGTCAAATATTCAATTTTTGAACACCTTTACACCTTCTAAATATTTTGTACATTTATTTAAAATTTTCCTCACATTAAAAAAATCTGCCTTATTAAAAAAATTGACTTAAAATCTTCCTCATTATTTTTTGATAATTTTGAAAATATTTGGATATCTTTAAAAATTTTCTCTGGAAATTGTCTTTTCAAAATAAGACATGAAAAATTTTCCCAAAAATCTGAAGACAAATTTTGTATTCTCTTGAAACCTTTCAAAGTTCTTAAAAGGCTTCTCATTTTTCGAAATCTTCAAGAATCTACATTTCGTTTAAAATTTTTTTAATCTTCAAATTTTTTAACTATTCTTAAATATTTCCAAAATTCTAAATCTTTCATTTATTGCGAGTTTTTTAACGCTTAAATTCGATCTTAAATTAGATTTTAGGAAAATTTTATCAGTTTGTTTTTAAAGTTAAAGTTTGGAAGAAATTAAAAAATATTTCATAAAGCTTCAGAAAAATTTTCAAGTTTTTTATTTTTTTATTTTTTTTTAAACTACTAAAATTTCTCAGTATCTTTCAACTAATTCACATTTTTCGTAAAGTGGTGAAAAATGTTTAAAAATATTGAAAAATGCATTAAAATCTTCGAAATTTCTTTTGGTATTTTTAAGATATGATTAAAAAATCCTGAACAAAAATTAGAAATCGAAAATTTCTGAAGTGGAAAATTCCCGACATTTCATGACATTACAGAATTTTTAAATTCTCGAAAAAAATTGCGGAAGTTATTAAATATCCTTTACGATAAAATAATATACTTTTATTTGATAAAAATATTTCTTATTTTAGTATTTATTCAATAAACAATTTTTTGATTATTCAGGTCCGGGAATTTTCAAATTTGTTTATATTATGACAAAGTGTCTCGACGTCTACGTTTTGTTGCAAAATTTTTAAAATCTTTTTAAATTTTTAATTATTCGCAAATCATTTCAAAAAATTTTAATCTTATTTTTTAAATTGATTCGAATTTTTCCTAAAATTAAAAAAACAGTTAAACAATGTCTTAAAATATTCCACATTTTGTTTCGAAATTTTGGGAAATCATTTGAAATCTTTTTTAATTTTCTCTTAAAATTAATTTTTCAAAATAAAAGACCATTAGAAATTTTTCCTGGAATCTCAGGAAAATTTTGTTATTCTTTTGACACCTTTCTAAATTATTTACATAAAATAACTATTTTATTTACAAAAATCGACTTAGGGGAGTCCTAATTTTTTTTTCATTCTGCCAAAAATCAGGGTTAATTTTGACACCAATAGAAACAATTTGTAGGGGTGTTATTCGAGAAAAAAGAAATACCGAATTTTATGTACCACCCTAATACTAATTCCCATTTTTTTCATTTTTATATTTGTTTTTTTTTTTAAATTTTATTTGTTGCTCTGTTTCGAGAAAAATGATGTTTGGAAAAATGTAGAGATGTCTGGAAAACCCTTGGAATTGTCAGGAAATTTTTTAAAGAATTTGAGTAGACCCTATAAATTTTTCTTCTATGATTATTAATTTTAAGTGCCTCTTCAAATGACTTGTTTTTAAGAATTGATGCAAATTTAAATTTAAATATCGTCAGTTATTTAAATAAATATTTCGTCACATAAAGTTTACAAAGTAATATAATTTTGTGCACGTTGCAAACCTTGATTATATAGGACACAAATGTGTCAGACAACCCTCGATAAATTCATTTTCCATTTATCGCACTTCCTGATTGGACTCTTGACTTTGATGCAATCTCTTTAATTGGCACAGTTAGCAAATTGGCAAGACAAATTCGTCGAAAGGTGAATCAATTAACCGTGAATCCAATTGCATTTTAGATCATCAAACGAAATTTATTCGTCGAAAATAAAAATAAAAAAGGTATTTTATTTTCCGGGTGGTCAATGGACCAGGAAACTCAGAAAAGCAGGAAATGACAGTAAGTTTATTTTTTGAAAGGGAATTAAACAAATTTTCAGAAGAAAATATTTCAATTGTTTAAAAAATATGAATTAATTATTGATTTTTAAAACTGATTTGTAGTTTGATTGTAAGAAATTGAACAATAATTGTTTATACAAGACGATTCTGAATCTTGTAAAAATTAAACAACAGTTTTTAATGTTGAAAATGATCTGTTTCAATTTGTAAGCTTTAGTAGTAAAACAAGTGTAAATGTCTTATAAACAATTTTTAATTTTTAAATAATGTCAAATTAATAGAAAATTAATTTTTGAAAATGAAAAATTATTTCATATTTTCCCAGCAATCTTTATTTATTCTCTTGAAACCTTTCAAAATTCTTGTAAAGCTTCTAATTTGTTTTCAAAATCTTCAAAATTCTACATTTTGTTTCAAATTTTTCATGTGTGCATATTTTAATTTGTTTCAAAATTTTTAAACCTTTCTGTAAATATCTTGTCAAATATTTCGAATTTTTCTTTATAATCTTCCGCATTCTTTTTTGACAATTTTGGAAATATTTTGAAATCTGTTTAAATATTCTCTTGATGTTATGTTTTAAAAATAAAAGTTCATTTAAAATTTTCCCAAATTTTTCCAAAAATTTGAGTCAGTTAATAAGCTATTTAGGAATTTAAAAATTTTTGGAACAAATTTAAAAATATTTTAGTAATTTTCGGAAATTTTTTTTAAATATTTGAAAATATTTTTAAATTTTCTTTAAAAACAATTTTTCAAAATGAAAAATTTGTTTTGAATTTTCCTAGGATTTTTAAAATTCTCTTGCAACCTTTTGAAATCTTCAAGAATCTACTTTCCTTTTTTTTTTTGGTTGAAGTTTCATTTTGTTGGATAAAAATGTAACTATTTTGTTTAAAATTCGTTTTTTGGTTAAAAATTAATTTTTTAAACAGAAAATTGGACTATTCCATTTTTTTAATTAGTGTTTTTTCAGTTGAAAATTAAAACTGTTTGTTTAAAAATTTAATTATTTTTTTGAGCATGCATTTTCTGTTGTTAAAATTTTTTTATCCTAAAAATTTAACTATTTTATTTTTGTCTAAAAATTCAGATATTTGGTAGAAAATCAATGTATTCTGTTAAAAATTCGTCTTTGCTTAGAAAATTAATTTTGTTTGTTGAAAATTCATCTTTTTGTTGAAGGCTTCAACTATTTTGTTAAAGTCTTTTTTTTGGTTTTATTTAACTGCTTGAAAATTCCTGTTGTTGTAAATTAATTTTTTAAACTGAAAATTTAAAGATTTTATTTTTAATGCAGAATTGATCTTTTTAGTTGAAAATTGAACTGCTTGGTTGAAAATTCATCTGTCTTGATTGAAAATGAATTTTTTTTTGAAAATTCAGCTCTTCCGGTTTAAAAAATAATTTTTTTTAAAACATTCGACTTTTAGCTTGGAAACTTAACTTTTCTGTTAAAAAAATTCGTCTTTTTTTGTTAAATTTAACCATTTGAAAATTCGTTTTTTTTTTGTTGAAAAGTAATTTAAAAATTTAAAATTTAAATAATCTTTTTGGTTGAAAACTCACTATTTTTAGTTGAAAATTCATGTATCTTTTCGAAAATTCGTCTTTTGGTAGAAAATTGTATTAATAACCAAATAGTTTAACTTTCAAACAAAACACAAGAATTTTCACCAAAATAGTTGAATTTTCAACAATAAAAAATGGATTTTCAACTAAGAAGATCAATTAATTGTCTACCGAAAGACGAATTTTCAACCAGTTATATGAGAATTTTTAACACAAAAATTAAGTTTTCAATCTAAAAGGACAAATGTTTTAGAAAACAAATGACTTTTATGCCGGTCAGGATGAATTTTTATCAAGAAAATTAATTTTCACTTAAGAAGGATGAAAATTGAATTACTTTGTTGAAAATTCAACTTTTCAGGCTGATAATTCAACTGTCTTCTGAAAAATTCGTCTTTTTAGCTTGAAAATTTAACTATTTGGTTGCAAACGCAACGTTTTTTGGTTAAAGCTTAATCTCTTTTCTTTGAAAATTCAACTATCACGTTGAAAATTCATCTTTGTGTCTTGAAAATTCAATGATTTTTTTAAAGAGTCCTTTTTGGGTTGAAAATTTATTCTTTTTTGTATAAAGGTTACTTTTCATGATTAAAAATTGACGGCTCGGAAATCAGAACCGACGGAGCGCTAGGCCAGTAGTCCGGAGAGGGGATAACGCGCAGTGAACAAGGCGGACGAGGCGACGAATTGATTTACAACGCAACAATCAACTCGTTATTTTTCATTGTAAAAATTTCTCAAACTCGAGAAAATAATTTTAATAATAATTTATTTTGATATATAATAATAAAAAATAAAAAAAATAATTTTAATTCATTTTAATTAATAATTTTACAATCTACGCAACGTTCGAACAAAGTTGGATCTTGACACAAGAAATTTTGGAGTTTAACCAAAATTTTTGTCCCGTCGGATCATTTTACATCGTTATTTTTTAGTAAATAATGATCGAATTGAGTTAATTTTTGCGTAGAAATAATTTTCATGCTTAAGCGTTTCTTGCGAGTATACTCTTGCGCTTATAATGTTTATTTAATTTATTACAAACGATAAATGAATTTAAAGCTGAAAAAAATGTTAATTCAGAAATTCATTTAAAAAACCAACTTTAACTTATTCTTGATAAATTTTAATATATCTAGTGAAAAATGTTAATCAATCGGTTGATATTTGTAGTAATGAATGATCAAACGCATCAGTTTTCAACTGTTTAACAACCGCACCTGAAAGAAAATTTTCCTTACTTTTCGGAAAACAAAAGATTGAGAGATCATAAACATTATAAACGCATGAGTATATTCGTAAGAAGCGCCTCAAGCCTGAATAATATTTCTACATAAAAATCAACTTGATTCCGTGATTATTTACTGAAAAATGACGAGTTGATTGTTGCGTTGTAAATTAATTCGTGGCCTCGTCCGCCTCGTTCACTATGCGTTATCCCCTCTCCTGCCTACTGGCCGAGCGCTCCTTTGGTTCTGCTTTCCGAGCAATCAATTTATCTGTTTTTGGCTAAAAATGATTTTTTTTTAAATTCAACATTGTCTTCTCAAAAATTCGTCTTTTTGTGTTAAAAATTAAACTATTTGGTTAGAAATTCAACTGTTTTATTAAAAAATAATCTTTCCGGTTTAAAAGATAACTTTTTTCTAAATTATTCGACTTTTTAACTTGAAAACTCAATTTTTGTTATAAATTCGTATTTGGGTTGAAAATTCGTACCTTTTGGTTGAAAATCCAACTGCTTTGTTGAAAATGCAATATATTTTTACTTGAAATTTTACAAGTTAAAAGCGTTCCAGATTAAATTCAATGTGGTATCTACATTAATTTTATTTAAAAAAATATATTTCCCTTTTTTTTGTTAAAAAATCACCCTATTTCCCCTAGATGTTTTCAGAGCTAGTTTTCGTTTTTTTTTTTGTTGAAAATTCAACTGTTTTGATCATATCTTCACTATTTTACTAAAAGTTCATCTCTTTTGATTGAAATTTCAACAATTAGGTTGTGAATACAAGTATTTAGTCAAAAATTAAAAGAATATATTCCCCCATTTTCTTGAAAAATCAACCTATTTCCCCTAGCTGTTTTGAGAGCGAGAATCCTTAATTTTGTTTTAAAAATTCAAGTATTTGGTTGTGAGTGCAAGTATTTAATTCAAAATTAAAAGAATATATTCCCCTATTTTATTAAAAAATTACCCTATTTCCTGTAGCTGTTTTGAGAGTCTTTTTGTGTTGAAAATTCATTTATTTGTTTGCGAGTGTCAGTATTTAGTTTAAAATTAAAAAATATATATTCCCCTATTTTCTTGAAAAATCAACCTATTTCCCCTAGTTGTTTTGAGAACTAGCATTCGTCTTTTCAGGTTGAAAATTTAACTATTTGGTTGTGAATGCCAGTATTTAGTTAAAAAGTTATAGAATAAATTTCCCTTTTTTA
>JAUELO010000244.1:2881305-2891324 GCA_032357855.1 Amphibolips quercusostensackenii | reverse complement strand
GGCGTCTGTGCCGAGCCTTTTATTAGTATTAATAGAATTATTTATTTTTTAGAAGTTTAAGCGACACTCTTCAGTCTTATGAAGTTGTGGAATCAGCAACTATCTGCGTATGGCGATTAGCCAAAAAAAAAAACAACAGAAAACATAATGAGAGAGCTAAGCATTTCTGCGAGGATTTTTCCTGATTTCGGTTTTTAAAAAGAGATTCTACATTTTTTTATTTTTGTAGAGAAAGAATTTTAGAGTTTAAATAAAGAAAAATCACGCAGAAATGCGAATTTAGATTTTCGAAGGGTTGTCTGATAATATTGATATTGTATTAGGTTTTTTTTTTTTAATTTGCCTTTTTTGATGTCTTCGGTGCAGATTTTGTTGAGAACCCTTCGAAGAAGAGCATTTCCACGTTAAACATTATATATCAGTAATTTCCACGAGATCCTTGTAAATACACGCGCAGTTACGAAGTCTTATTACGTACATTTCTGCAAGTAATATGTCCTTTAATTAAGATTATACGAGAAGTGTAAAGTGAATAAAATATGCTATAGATTGTTGTAGATATTCGTCTTTCATTTCCTTCGGACCTTCTTTTTAATAGTGTGTCTAGCGTCCTGGAAATCCTTGAAAACCTGAAAAAGTGCTGGAATTTTGCTCATCGTCCTGGATTTTTTCTTCCGTTAAAGAAAAAAAAAATGTTTTTTAATTTGTTCTTTGTCCAGTTTTGTTGAAGTTTAAATCTTTTTTTCAAAATTCGACTATTTGATTGAAAATTCATCTTTCTAGATAACACTTCCAGTATTTGGTTAAAAATTGTACTATTTTGTTGATTTTTTTTTTTTAGTGAAAATTTGTCTTTCTTACTTAAATATCCAACTATTTATTTTTAAATATATAAATATTATTTTTTGGCACAAAAGGTATTTTTTTGGTCAAACATTATTCTTCTTTGTTGAAAATTTGTCATTCAATAACTGAATTTTGTAAATAGATGAAATATAAATTAGATGTAAATAAATTAATATATTCTCGATAAAAAATAAAAATAAATTTGTTTATTTAATCGATTAAAATTGAATAATTTTTAATAAACTTTAAATAATAAATAATTTAAATTAAATTTAAATTCGAAATAAACAAATTTTAAATAATTTAAAAAAATTTATTTGATAAGTAATTAATGAAAATATTCTTTAATTGTTTGGTTCAAAAATCAACTACTGTGTTGAAAATTTTATTATTCTGTTGAAATTCAATTTTTTTTGTATGAAATATCAACTATTATATTTTTAGCTAAAAATTCATCTCTGGTTGAAAATTTGTGAAAAAATTAAAATTTAAAAAAAATTAAAAAATAAAATTTTTAGTAAAAATTTGTCTTTCTTATTTGAAAATCAACTTTTTTTCATGTATTTTGTATGAAAAAAAAAAGTACTTTTTGATCAAAAATTATTCTTCGAGGTTAAAAATTCGTCGAAATTTCATCTTTCTAGGTAGAAAATTCTAGTATTTGGTTAAAAATTGGACTATTTTGTTGACATTTTCTTTAGCGAAAAAGTGTTTTTCTTATTTCAAAATCCAACTATTTATTTAAAAATATATAGATATTATTTTTTGGCACAAAAGGTATTTTTTTGGTAAAAAATTATTCTTTTTTGTTGAAAATGTGTCATTTAATAACTGAATTTCGTAAATAGATGAAATAGAAATTAGATGTAAATAAATTAATATATATTGTCGATAAAAAATGGAAATAAATTAATTTATTTAATGAATTTAAATTAAATAATTCTGGATAAATTTTAAATAATAAATAATTTAAATTAAATTCATATTTAAAATAAATTTTAAATAATTAAAAAAAATTTATTTATTAAATAATTAATGAAAATATTCTTCAATTGTTTGGTTCAAAAATCAACTACTGTGTTGAAAATTTAATTATTTTGTTGAAATTCACTTTTTTTGTATGAAATATCAACTATTATATTTTTAGTTAAGAATTCATCTCTTTGGCTAAAAATGTAGCTAGTTTGTTAGAATTTTTTCAGTGAAAGTTTATCTTTCTTACTTGAAAATCAATTTTATTTTAAAATTTTATTATAATTTTTAATTAAAAACCGCTGAGCATAAACAAAAAAGACAAATTTTCTACAAATTAGTTATATTTTGAAACAAAGAAACAGATTTTCACCCCAAAAAAAACGAATTTTCTCCAAAAAAAAAAAAAAAATTTCAACCAAAAAATTAATTTCCCACAAAAAATACGAATTTTCAACAAAAAAAATGCATTGTTAACAAAGTTCAACATTCAACCAAGCAGTTGAATTTCCAGAAAAAAAATATAAAATTTTTAACCTAAAAATTTAATAAGTTATATTTCAAACAAAAAGACTTTAATTTTAAATTAAAACCCATTGAATTCAAACAAAAATTAAAAACTTTCAACCAAGAGAGATTAATTCTAAACAAAAAATGTAATTCTTGATATTTCAACAAAAAAAAAAATTTTATTTTGAATTAAAAAACATTGAATTCAAAGAAAAAAGATAAATTCGCAACAAATTAACAAATTAAATTAACCAATAAAGATGGATTCTGAAAAAAAATGCAATAGTTGATATTTCAACCAAAAAATATGTTTATTTGAAATAAAAAGCAGTTGAATTCAAAGAACAAAGAGGAAGGAATTTTCCAACAAAAAATAAATTTTTTAACAACATTTTTTTATTTTCAACCAAAAAACAAACAAATTTTCAACCAAAAATAAAATATTTAATGTTCAGTCAAAGAAATTATTTTTCAAACACAGGATCAAAAAACATTTCAGTGAAATAGTTAAACTTTCAACCAAAGAGATGAATTTCTACCAAAATTATGAATCTTCAACCAAAAAAATTAATTTTTAATAAAATAGTTGAACTTTGAACCAATTACTTATATTTTCAACCAAAAATACGAAATTTTTACCAAAACGGGTTATTGTTGATATTTCACCAAAGATTTTAATTTTGAATTGAAACCGATCGAATTCAAACAAAAAATAGGAATTTTCAACTATTTAGTTAAATTTTCAACCAGAGATGAATCTTCAAAAAAAATAAATTTTTACAAAATTAATTCAACTTTCAAACAAGGAATTGATTTTGTAAGCAAAAAAAAATGAATTCTGAGTGAAAAATGTAATAAATGATATTTTAGCAAAACAATATTTTTATTTTAAATCAAAAACATTTGAATTTAACCAAAAAAAGATTAATTTTCAATCAAATAGATAGTTTCTAACTAAAGAAATGAATTTTCCAAGAAAAGATACGAATTTTCAACTAAAAAATATAAATTAACAACCAAAAATGAAATAGTTGATTTAAAAAATATATATATTTTTAAATCAATAACAGTTGAATTCAACAAAAAGATACGCATTTTCAGCGAATATGTTAATTTTAAACCACATAATTTAATTGTTAACAAAACCTAATTTAAAAAAATGAATTTTTAAAATAATACTTAAATTTAAAAAAAGAATTTTTAATAATTTTCAATTGATTTCAACAAGAAAGACGAGTTTTCAATTAAACACATGCTTTTTTAACCAAAAAAGTGAAATGTCTACCAAAAAATTTCAAACATCTTTTAAACTGATTCGAATTATTGCCAAATTTTTTTTTTAATTTTTCGGCATTTTTAGATATCTTTTTAATTTTCTTTAAAAAATAAATTCCCAACATAAAAAATCACTTATAATTTTCCCAGGAATCCCTTAAACTTAATCGAATTTTTTCTTAGTATTCGTAATCTTTCAAAATCAAAAAATTTTCTTTTATAATCTTCTACATTTTTTTCGAAATTGTACAAAATTATTTGAGCTGTTTTTAAATCTTTTCGAGATTTAAAACATTTTCGAAACTTTTTAAAACTTCTAAATATATATCTTTTAATGATTCGAATTTTAGCTTAAATTTTCCAAAATCTTTACAAATAATAAAAATTGCTTCAAAATCAGAAAATCTTGCAGATTTTGTTGACATTTTAAAAAATCTTTTGATTTTTTTTTATCATTTTAAATGCTCTTTAAAAATTAATATTGCTTTTGAAATACGGTATTTCCTTATACCAATTATCAGAAATATATTTTTTCACTGAAATTTCTGCAAAAATATCTCTAAAAGAATTTTAAGAAACTTTTCCTTACGATTGCAGGTTAGTAATAAGACATCATTGGTCTGAAAAAAATTTAATATATAGTGAAAACGTTAAAACAAATTCTTATCCAATAAAATTCATCACTACGAGGTGAAGAATGATGTGCGCAAAAATGAAATCTGCGAATCCTCTCTCTGGACTGATTCCATAAAACTGACTCTTGTTTTGCGGATTAACTTGTAGTCGAAGACAAACTGAAACAAAAATCCAATTTAAGAAGGTTAGGATTTTATTTTGTTAATGACTTATTTAATGAATATTTTTCCAATCATTCGAAATAATGATAAAAAAGGTAAACAAAAGTTTACTAAATTTTAAGTAAATACAAACAATTTTAATTTTAGTAAACTCACTGAAAAAAATTTGTTTTGCACTTTGAAAATGAAGAGAAATGGTATAATTTACGATTTGTAGAAATAATTAAAAAAATATTCTGGTGACTGTGCAAAGAAAGTGTATTGGCTGCAACATTTTTAACACAGGATTTTTTATGAATGGAAAAAACCAATTTTGAATTAAATCTTCAAATTTATTTCGACCAAAAACGATGAATTTTTAACTTTTTTTAACGAAATACATAAAATTTTTAAAATTATTGTGATATTTTCAAATAAGAAAAAAATCTTCATTAGAAAAAATTAATTTTCAATAAAATAGTTGAATTTTCAATAAAATAGTTAAATTTTCAATAAAATAGTTAAATTTTCAATAAAATAGATAGATTTTTTAATAAAGAGATGGATTTTCAAAAAAGAGTTAGTTTTCGATAAAAACAGTTGAGTTTTCGACCAAAAAGGATGACTTTAACAAAATACGCGAATTTTCAAATAAATAGTTAGATTTTAAAACAAAAAAGATCAAGTTCCTCTAAAAAAAATCAACAAAGTAGTTTAATTTGTAACAAATACTAAAATTTCATACAAAAATAAATGAATTTTCAACCAAATAGTCGAATTTTGAAACACAAATATTAAACTTCAACCAAAAATAGTCTAATTTTCAAAACGAAAAGTTAAATATTTATCAAAATGATAAATTTATAATAAAAAATATAATATTTGATATTTCATAAAAAAAATAATCGCAACAAATAATTAAATTTTCAACATTATAGTTGATTTTTTATCCAAATAGTAGTTAAATTTCTAATCTACGAAACTGAATTATTGAATAAAATGACGAATCTTCAACCAAGAAGAATAAGTTTTTACCAAAAAAGTAATTTTTTAACAAAAAGATTAATTCTTAAATAAATAGTTGACTTTTTAAATAAAGAAGACAAATTTTCACAAAAAAAATATATTTTTAACAAAATAATTAAATTTTCAACCAGAGATGGATTTTGAACAAAAACATTAGTTTTCAACTACACAGTTTACTTTTAGACCAAAAAGGATGAACTTTTGAGAAAATACATTAATTTTGAAATAAATAATTATATTTTTAATTAAAAAAGATAAATTTTCACTAAAGAAATAAATTTTTAAAAAAATAGTTAATTTTCAACAAAACAGTTAAGTTTTCGATAAAAAAAAGGACTTTTTGTCAAAATATTTGAATTTGCAACAAAATAGTTTAATTTTTAACCAAATACTGGGAGTTCCTAACTATACAGATGAATTTTCGAAGAATTTCCAACCCAGAAAAATAATTTTTGAGCAAAAAATACTTTTTCCTAATAAGAATATTAAACTTCAAACAAAAATAGTAAAATTTTAAAAACGAAAAGTTAAATTTTCAACCAAAGAAATGAATTTTCAACAAAAAAGTTAATTTTTAACCAAACAGTTGCAGTTTTGAAAAAAGAAGAAATTTTAACCAACAATTTCTAGCGATTTCTACCAATAAAGCCCAATTTTTCAACTTAAAATATCAATTTTCAGTTTAGGTAATTAATTAAAAAATGTTTAAAAACAGATTTTCATCGATGTTTCCAGGTATATTTTCCTGATTAATTTTGTCACCAAAAAATACGAATTTTCAACAAACTACATGAACTTTTAGACAAATAATTAAATTTTCAAATAAAAACGATTATTTTTCAACAAAAGAAAAAAGAAAAGTTTAACTTACAGTAAAAAAAAATTAATTAAAAAAGAAAATTTTTAATCGAATAGTCCAATTTTAAAACAAAGATATGAATTATCCAATAAGATGATCCCAACAATATTAATTTTTGACAAAGTACTTCAACTTTTAACCAAAAATTAAAATGTTTAACCAAAAAGAAGAATATTTTATAACACAGTTGAATTTCCGACCCGCAAATATTAATAAAAAAATCTTTAACGAAAAAAAAATTAATTTTTGACAAAGTAGTTCAAATTTCAACCAAGAAGATTAGTTTTCTGCTAAAAAAAAATAATTTACAACTAAAAATATTAATTTTTAACAAAAAATAAAAAAATTACATTTCCATTTTTTAAAAAATTAATCGCATACCAGAAAAAAAAGAATTTTCAACAAAAAAAGATTTCAGTTGAATTTTCAACGGTGAAGTAAAAAATGTTTAACAAAAAAGTTAATTTTTTACCAAAATAGTTGAATTAAAAAAAAATAACAATTTTTTTTAACCAAACATTTGAATTTTTATTCGAAAAAAAAAACTAATTTTTGACAAAATAGTTCAATTTTCAACCCAGAAGTTGAAATTCCCAACAAAAAAGATGAATTTTCAACAAATAAAGATTTTTCAGCAGAGTAAAGCAAATTTTTAACCAAAAGGATGAAATTTCAACCAAGAGAATTAGTTTTCTACCAAAAAAAGAAGAATTTACAACTAAAAAGATTAATTTTCAACAACAAAAAAAATACATTTTCATGAAAAAAAATTAATTTCATACCAGAAAAAAAAATTTTCAACAAAGAAAGATTTCAGTTGAATTTTCAAAAGCGAAGTAAAAATGTTTAACAAAAAAATAATTTTCTACCAAAATAGTTGAATTTTCAACAAAATAATTATTTTTTCAACCAAAAATTTCGAATCTTTAACCTGCAATGATGAATTTTCAAAAAAATAGATAAATAGATAAACTTTAAGGAAAACAGTTGACTTTTACACCTATTGTAAATAAAAATGTAGTTCTTCCAATTCAGGAAAAAATTAAAAATTCGTCAATTCCAAATCGATAAAAATCTTTTTAAAAATTTTTTCCCTGTTCCAATTCAAATGAAATTCAAAACCAAAAATTCATCTCTTCCAAATCAACAAAAATTTTAAAAATAAAAAATTTCTCGATTTCAATTTTTAAAAAAAGTGAAATTAAAAAAATTCTTCCCTTAAACTCAATAAAAATATTAAAAACAAAAGATGTGCTCTTCCAATTAGAAAGAAAAATAAATAACCAAAATTTAGTTCCTTCGAAATCAATTTAAAAAAATTGTGATTCTTATAATTCATATAATATAGAAAACCAAAATTTCGTCTTTTCCAAATCGATAAAAATCTTGAAAATATAAAAGTTTTCCTCTACCACTTCACCAAAAATATTATTAAGAACAAAAATTTCCTGGTTTCAAACTAAACAAAAATGTAGAAAAATAAAAATTTCTTGCAATTCAGAAAAAAAATAACCACATTTTGTCTTTTCCAACTCAATAAAAATGTTTAAGCCAAAAGCAGATTTTCTCCCTTCCTAGTCAATAAAAATATTATAAATAAAAAATCCTTTACTTAAAATCAATAAAAATTATAAATAGGAAAAATGTCCTGCCGCAATGGAGAAAAAATAAATAAATAATCAAAATTTCGTCCTTTCCAAGCTTATTAAAATCATAAAAGTGATAAAATTTCCCTCTTTCAATTCAGAAGAAATTGAAAAACAAAATTTCCTCTCTTCAAACTTAATAAAAATGTTTTTAAAAATATCCTTTTTTCAATTCAGAAAAAATGAAAAGAATATTCTTCATTCAAACTCAATGAAAATCTAATCCTTCTAATTCATAAAATATTAAAACCAAAATTTCCTCCTTTCGAACTTGATAAAAGTCTTGAAAATAAAAAAAAAATCCCTTTTCCAATTCAGAAAAAACGAAAACAAAAATTTCCTTCCATCCAACTAAAAAATAATGTTAAATTAAAAAATGTACCCTCTTCCAATTAAGATAAAATAGTAAAAATAAAAAATGATCGTTCAAACTTCATAAAAATGGAAAACAAAAAAGACACTCTCAAAATTGAGAAAAATTAAATAACCGAAATTTTATCCCTTTCAATTTAATAAAAAATAAATTATTTTTTTTATAATTCATGAAATATTAAAAACAGAAATTTGCTCTTTTTCAACTCGATAAAAATCTGAAAAATATACAAATTTTCGCTGACAATGCAATAAAAATGTTGTTAAGAATATGAATTTCCTGATTTCAAACCCAATAAAGAAGCAAAAAAAAAAACATTTTTTCCATTTTAGAAAAAAATAATTGACTAAAATTTCCTCTTTTCCAACTCGATAAAAATTTTCCCCTACCAATTCACCAAAAGTTTTGTTATCAACAAAAATTTCTGGTTTTAAACTCAATAAAAATGTTGGAACCAAAAGAAGATTCTCTTCCTTCCTACTCAATAAAAATATTAAAAATAAAAAATTCTTCCCTTAAACTCTCAACAAAAATTATGAGTAGAAAAAAATGCCCTCTTCCAATTCAGAAACAAAATAAATTATAAAAATTTCATCCTTTCCAAACTTATAAAAATATTGAAAATAAAAAATTTCCTTCTTACAATTCATACGAAATGTAAAACAAAAATTTCCTCCCTTCCACCTAAAAAATAATGTTAAATTGAAAAAATTTCCCACTTCCAATTAAGAAAAAACGTGAACACAATTCTTCCTTAAACTCAATTAAAATATTAAAAACAAAAAATATGCCCCTCAAATTGAGAAAAAAAAATAGATAACTAAAATTTCATTCCTTCCAACTCAATAAGAAAAAATTGTCCTTACAATTCATAAAATATTTAATATCAAAATTTTCCTCTTTTCCAACTCGATAAAAGTCTTAAAAAATTAAATTTTCGACTACCAATTCACCAAAAATGTTATCAAGAAGAAAAAGTTCCTGGTTTAAAACTCAATAAAAAGGCAAAAAAACAAACATTTCTTCCGATTCCAAAAAAGACAAAAATTTCGGCTTTTTCAAATCAATAAAAATGATGAAATAAAAGAAGATTTTCTCCCTTCCTACTCAACAATAATAAAAAAAATTTTCCCCGTTTTCCCCTTAAACTTAATAAAAGTTTTAAATAGAAAACATTTCCTCTTCCAATTAAGAAAAAAGAATACATTATCAAATGTTCGTCTTTTCCAACTCTATCAAAATCTCAAAAGTAAACGATTTCCCTCTTCCAATTGAGAAAAAATTGAAAAACAAAATTTCCTCCCTTCCAACTCAGAAATGATGTGAAATGATAAAAATTTTCCTATTTCAATTAAGAAAAAAAGTGAAGAGAAAATTCTTCCTTAAAATCAATAAAAAAAATTTGCTCTTCAAATTAAGAAGGAAAATAGATAAACAAAATTTCATTTCTTCTAACTCAAAAAATTATCAAAATAGTTCAAATCTCAAAATAGTTGAATTTAAAAAGAAAAATTATTTTTTAACCAAAAATTTTAATTTTTATTTGGAAGACAAACTAATTTTTCAGTAAAAAGTAAAGAAAATTTTTAACCAAAAGGATAAAATTTCAACCAAGAAAATTAGTTTTCTACCAAAAAAAAAAAGAAAATTTACAACTAAAAAGATTAATTTTCAACAAAAAATGAAAAAATTACATTTTCATGAAAAAAAATTAATTTCATACCAGAAAAAAAAAT
>JAUELO010000244.1:2858059-2869400 GCA_032357855.1 Amphibolips quercusostensackenii | reverse complement strand
AAAATTACATCATTTTTGACTGTAAAACTTAAAATTCGCACAATTTCTAATTGTAAATTTTTTAAATAAAAATTCTTGAATTTTGATAATTTTCAAATAAAAATTTGAGTTTTCAATCCTAAATCTTCCAAATTTTAAAAATTTTACATCAAAATTAAAGAATTTTCCATTTAAAAACTTTAAACTTGCAAAGTTTTTAATTTTTAATTCAACAAATTAAAAACTATTCAATTTTAAAAATGTAAAAATGAACATTCCTAAATTTGGATTATTTTGAAAATTTCAGATTCTTAATTTGAAATCTTCGAAATTAAAGAAATTTCGAATGTAAAGCTTCAAAATTACATCATTTTTGACTGTAAAACTTAAAATTCGCACAATTTCTAATTGTAAATTTTTTAAATAAAAATTCTTAAATTTTGATAATTTTCAAAGTAAAAACTTGAGTTTTCGATTCTAAATTTATTAAATTCAAGAAATTTCACATAAAAATTACATTATTTTTAATTGCAAAACTTAAAATTTGCATAATTTTTAATTGAAAATTTATTATTTTTTATATTTTTTTAGATGCATTAATGAAAATTCTTAAATTTTGATAATTTTTCTAAAATTAAAAGTCGAGTTTTCAAATCTAAATTTTCCAAATCTAAGAAATTTCTAAGTTTAATGATCCAAACGACAGCAATTTTTATTTTAAAACTTTAAATCTGCATAATTTCTGATTGTAAATTTTCGAAATTAAAAACTCTAATTTTAAATTCGTCTAAATAAAAAATTCTTAAATGTTGATAATCAAAAATGAAGTTCTCAATTCTAGACCATCTCCAAATTGAAAAAAAAGTTCAAATGTACGCTCCTGGGATTTCCTCCCACGCCCAGAGTTTGAATTCGCAGTTACGTAAACTGCCACCAGGTTCGCACAGTGGTCTGTTTTTTCGGTGTTTTTCTTATTTCCTTGTCCTCCTCCTCGCGCTCCGCATCGACCGCGGCACCGTTTGTGTATATCGATAGTTCGAGTCATCGAGAGAATTTGAAAAATAGTGTCCGTGTGTGTACTTGTGTTGAGTTGAGGTTTCGGTTTCTTTTCGTGTTCCTCCCGAGTGTTTGGGAATTTTGTCACTTGTGTGGTTCCACAACCGATTTAAGGAGTTTAAGTTATGACCGGTGGACTGTGATTAAAGAACGAGAATCATGCAAAAAAGTGGTGAGTCTCTATTTTCTTCAATTTGATATCGCGTCCCCTAACCTCCTCGATTCCTCGGAGATGATCCGCGTGTCCCAAATTCCTGCCACCTGACGTTCACGTTCCAGCACGTCGACCATTTTGGAGGGCGCCAAATGCCAGCCAATGCGCCACCGGTCAATACCAAACAATAATTACGATTGTGTACAATATATAAAATGTATAAAACAAAAACCTAACCTATTTCTGTCTAAACACTGGTACACAAACATGCTAGTTTAGCCACTTAGGACTGTTTATTTTAGATGAGATTGCACCAAACGATGGAGTAATGTCTTAGATCGAAAGATATCCGGTCGTTGACACGATTTTTTATTTTGATCGAGCGATTCTGAGATCTTTTATGTCAATTTTTGGAGCGATTTTGACAGATTTAAGGTTAGGAATTCTTTTTTTTTTTATTTAAACATATCTTATACGGAAATGTTTACGAAGTTTAAAAGATAGAAAAATGTGTGTAAAGATTTTAATTTTGAAACTTGAAAAAATTTTAAGAAATTTAAGACAAAATGTTGATTTTTTAAGATTTTGAACGAAAGGAGCTTTTGAAGAATTTTCAAAGGTTTCAAGATAATCAACGACAAAAATTTTTAAGATTCCTGAGATAACTTCAAATAATTTTTTAATTTGTAAAATACATTTAAGAAGAAATTGAAGAAAAAATCAAAACATTAAAAATATTTTACTAAAAGTTCGAAGAAAAAATGTATAAGTTTCTAAAGCAAAAAATTTCGATTTCGCTAGATTAAAAAATGTTAGAAAAAATTAAAGGAAGTTGGAGAGATATTTAGAAGTTAATAATAATATAAATGAAAAAATAATTGAAAACTTGGAAATATATATTTTTTTAACTAACAAATTATAGATTTTAAAAATTTTGAAGAATTTTTTTAGTGTTTCAAGGGAATAAGAAAAAAATCTTTGAGATTCTTGGGACATTGTTAGATGATTTTTTAGTTTGAAAAATAGATTTTAAGGGGAAATTGAGACAATCAAAACATTAAAAAAAATTTAATAAAATGTCAAAAAAGAATGTAAAAGTTTTTAAAGCATAAATTTTCTATTTTGCAAGATAAAATTGTAGAAAAGTCAAGAAAGTTTAAGAGATATTTAGAAATTCAAAAAGATTTAAAAATAATTCAAAGCTTTAAAAGATTTAAAAAAGTTTTTAACAAAGTGTGAATTTTTGTAATTTCGAAAAAGATTTTTAAGTATTTTGAAACGTTTCAAGAGACTAAAAAAATATCTTTGAAATTCCTGGGAAAATTTCAAATGATTTTATATTTTGAAAAATTAATTTTAAGAGAAAATTGAAAAAGATTTTAAAACATTGAAAATGCTTTCCTAAAATGTCGAAAAAGAAAATATAAAAGTTTTTAAAGCAAAAATTTTGTATTTTGACATATTATAATATTTTAGAAAAAATTTAAGAAAGTTTAAGAGATATTTAGAAATTTAAAAATATTTAAAAATAATATAAAACTTGGAAAGATTTACATAAATTTTAAAAAAGTTTATTAATAATTTTGAAACGTTTCAAGAGAATTAAAAAAAAAAAAGATTCCTAGGGAAATTTCAAATGAATTTTTATTTTGAAAAATGAATTTTAAGAGAAAATTGAAAGAATCAAAACATTCAAAATACTTTCCTAAAATGACAAAAAAGAATGTAAAAGTTTTTAAAGAAAAAATTTTCGATTTTGCAAGGCTAGAACATTTTAGTAAAAATGCAAGAAAGTTTAAGAGAAATTTAGAAGATTGAAAAGATTTGAAAAAAATATAAAACTTTAAAGGATTTTGTCAAAATTTTTACAAAATGTAGGTTTTTGGAATTTTGAAGAAGTTTTTTTAAGAATTTCGAAAGGTTTCAAGAGAATTCAAAAAATTTAATGAGATTCCCGGGGAAAATTCAGATTTTCAAAACATTTAAAATACTTTCGTAAAATGTCGAAAAAGATTTTAGATCAAATATTTTAAATTTGCAATATTAGATAATTGTAGCAAAAATCGAGAAATTTTAAGAGTTATTTAGAACGAAATGTCTCGCTGCCTATTTACAAACTTTTAAAAGATTTTAAAATAATTTAAAACTTAAAAAGATTCTTAAAAATTCAACAAAATGTACATTTTTGAAGATTTTGAGAAGAATAGGATTAAGAATTTTGAAAGGTTTTAAAAGAATAAAAATAAAAAAATTCCAAAGATTCCTGGGACATTATTAAATTATTTTAAAAATTATTTTTGAATAATTTATTTATTATTTTATCAAGATTTATTTATTATAAATTATTTAAATAAATTTTTAGTGAAAATTGATATTAAAAAACATTTAAAATACTTTCCTGAAATGTCGAAACAGAATGTAAAAGTTTTTAGAGCAAAAATTTTCGATTTTGCAAGACTAGACAATTTTAGAAAAAATTCAAGAAAGTTCAAGAGATACTTAGAAGTTTAATAAGATTTTTAAATAATTTAAAGCTTGAAAAGATTTAAAAAAATAACAAAATGTAGATTTTTGAAATTTTGAAGATGTTTTTTAAGAATTTTTAAACGTTTCAAGAGAATGATGAAAAAAATTATTGACATTCCTGCGAAAAATTCAGCAAAGGAAAAGAAGGTTTTGTAAATAATTTAAAACTCAATAAGGTTGAAGACATTCAACAAATTGTAAATTTTTAAAGATTTTGAAAACAATCTTCAAGAATTTTGAAAGGTTCCACGATGGTAAAAAAAATTTTGACATTCCTGCGAAAATTTTTAACGATTTTTTTTATTAAAAAAAAAGAATTTCAAGAGAAAATAGAAAAAGATTTCAAAACATCAAAAATATATTCTGAAAATGTCGAAAAAGTAGGTAAAAGTTTTTAGAGCAAAAATGTTCGATTTTGTAAGATTAGAAAATTTTACAAAAAAATCAAGAAAGTGCAAGAGATATTTATAAGTTTAAAAAGGTTTTTAAATAATTTAAGAACTTGGAAAGATTTACAACATTTTTCAACAAAATGTACATTTTTTAATTTTCGAAGAAGTTTTTAAAGAATTTTAAAACTTTTCAAGAGAAGAAAAAAAATCTTAAGATCCTGAGATAATTTCAAATTATTTTTCATTTTGAAAAATGGTTTTCAAGAGAAGATTGAAAAATAATACAAAGATTTTAAATGCTTTCCCAAACGTCGAAAAAGAATGTAGATGATTTTGAAGCAAAATTGTTCAGTTTTGTAAGATTATAAATATATAAAAAACAAGTAAGTTTCAGAGATATTTACAAGTTTTAAAAAGATACGAAAATAATTTAAAACTTGAAAGTATTTTTTTTCATCACGAAGAAATGTAAATTTTTAAGATATTAATTAAAAAATTCGAAGCTTTTTAAGGCTTGAAAGGTTTAAAGAGAATCAACAAAATTTTCTTTGAGATTCCTGGGAAAATTTCAACTGATTTTTTATTTTGTGAAATAATTTTATGGCATAAATTGAAAAAAATCAAAATATTTAAAATACTTTCCTAAAATGTCGAAAAAGAATATAAAAGATTTTAAAGCAACAAATATCGATTTGGCATGATTAGAAAATTTTAGAAAAAATTCAAGAAAGTTTGAGAGATATTTACAATTTTTAAAAAGATGCGAAAATAATTTGAAACTTGAAAGGATTTTAAAAAATTGAGCAAAGTGTAGATTTGATTTCGAGAAAAAGCTTTTAAAAATTTTGAACGGTTTCAAGACAATAATTTAGTTATTTAGAAACTTTGAAAAGATTTAAAAATAATTCAAAACTTAACAAGGTTAAAAAAATTCAAGAAAATGAAATTTTTGTGAGATTTCAAAAAGAAGCTTTTTAAGAATTTTGAAAGGTTTTAAAAGATTCAAAAAAAAATTTCTTGAGATTCCTGGAAAAATGTTTGATGACTTTTTCTTTTGAAAAATTAATTTTAAGATAAAATTGAGAAAAAAATTTTAAATGAAACCCTAAAATGTCGAAAAAAATGTTCAAGTTTTTGAAGCAAATATTTTCAATTTGCAATATACCTAATTTTCTAATGAAAATTGATCTTTTCAGTTGAAAATTCATCTTTTTGTTAAAAAATTTTATTATTTCTTTAATTTAACCATTTTTGTTAAAACTTCATCGTTCTCGGTTAAACATTGTACTATTTCTTGACTATATGGTTTAAAATTCGCTTTTTACTCTGTTTAAAATTCGTTTATTTTTCTATTTAAAAATTATTTTTTCCAATTGAAAATTAATCTGTTTTATTCTTGTAGAAAATTCACCTTTTTTGGTTGAAAACTTTGTATTTTTTGGTGTTAAATTTATTTCTTTGCTTGAAAATTTAACTTTGTTGAAAATCCGGTATTTTTGGTGAATTCAACTGTTTTTTATTTAAAATTAAAATCTCTTTTGGTTGAAGTATCAACAACTGCATTTTTCGTTGAGAATTCATCTTTTTTTTTAATTGAAAATTCAGAACTGCAATTCACTTTTATGGTTTAAAATTCGACTTTTTTGCTGAATTAAACTGTTTTTTATTTAAAATTAAAATCTTTTTTTTGTTGAAATATCATCTGCTACATTTCTCGTTAAAAATTCATCTTTTTTTGATTAAAAATTCATCTGCTTAGTTGAAAGTTGAACAATTTTGTTAAAAATTAATTTTTTTTTCACTCGAGTATTGAAATTGTTTTTTTTCATTGAAAGTTAATCTTCTTGTCTAAAAATTCTTCTTGTCGGTTAAGAATTCAAGTATTTCAGTCAAATATGTATAATTTTAGTTGAAAATTCATCTTTCAAGTTAGAAATAAAATTACTTGTTTAAAAGTTGAACTCTTTTGTTAAAAATTGTGTTTTTTAAAGATTTATAATTTTAATTAAAAATTCTTTTTTTAGGTAAAAAATGAGCTATTTGATTGAAAAATTGTTTTCTTTTGAATAAAATAAATTTTTTCTGAAAATTTATCTATTTTGTTGAAAATTAGTTTCCCTTTTGGTTGAAAATTACAAAAAAATGTTATTATATTATTTTATTTATTTTTTAATAATAATTTTAAATCATTATTGATTTTTTAATTATTTAAATTATTTTTTATTTCAATTTATTTTTTCATCATCATTTTGTTAAAATTGTTTAAAATTATTTTTTCTTTGGATGAAAATAATTTTTTTCGAAAATTTATCTATTTTGTTGAAAATTAGTTTCCTTTTTGGTTAAAAATTATTTTTATTTTTTAATTATATAGTTTTAATTATTGATAATTGATTTAATATTCTAAATTTTTTAATTATTCAAATTATTTTTAATTTTTTTTTTTTTTTTTGAAATTTAGTTATTTTTTTATTATTATATTTATTTTATTGAAGAATTTTTTTTTCTTTTTTTTTTTTTTTTGATGAAATGGAAATTTTTTCCGAAAATTTAATTATTTTGTTTGGAAATTAGTTTACTTCTTGTTTGAAAATTATTATTTTTATTTTTATTATATTTTTTAAACTATAATTTTTCAAATATTAATTATTAATTTAATTATTATTAGTTTTTTAATTATTTAAATTATTTGTAATGATAATTTATTTTTATTATTATTAATGTTTTTATTATATTTTTTTGAAAATTATCAATTTTTTTTTATTCTTATTTCATTTTTTTCTATTCTTTTTTCTTTGTATGAAAGCATTTTTTTTCAACTGAAAATGTAATTATTATACCAGTTGAATATTCTATAATATGAATTAAAAACTCGTTTCTTTGGTTGAAGGTTCATTTTTTGTCTCAAAATTCAATTGTTCAATTTTTGGTTGAAAAATTATCTTTTTCAGTTGAAAATTCATCGTTTTGTTCTAAAGTTCAATTATTCCATTTAAATATTTACCATCATACTTGAATATTTCATAGTCCTAATTAAATTTTCATCTGTTTGGTTGAATATTAATTTTTTTAACTTAAAATTTAATTATTTTTTTCAGTTAAAATTAATTTTTGTTAGTTTAAAAATTCACGAGTTACGTTAAAAATTAATTTTATTGGCTAAAAATGTAACTATTCCGTTTTCGGTTGAAAGTTGATTTTTTTAGTTCAAAATTCAACTATTTGGTTGAAAATTTGTCTCCTTTAATTGAAAAATCACTTATTTCATTAAAAATTCATGTTCTTTGAAAATTAACTTTTTTGATGAAAATTTATCTTTTCGAGTTTCAAATTAAAATTCAAATTTTAACTCAGTTGTGGAAAATTAATCTCTTATATTAGAAAATCTTTTTTGGTCGAAAATTTAATTTATTGTGGAAAACGTAATATATTTTGACTTGAAATCTCAGGAATTTGAAGTGTTTGATACATAACTAACAATTATTTTATTATAAATAATTTATTTTTCTATTGTCTTGAAAAATCACCCGATTTACCCCGTTTTGAGATCATTTCGCCTGTGAAATCTGCATTAATTATTTAATTAAACCAATCAAAATATTAAAACCCGAAACATGAAAATAAATAAATTGTGCTCTAAAAATTAAATTTTTCTTCTCTCTTTTATTGCGCACAGCGGCATTGAACTCGATTCAGGATGATTCACAACATTCGAATACAGGTACGCATACGGCATACTAAAAGCACGGTAGAAATCACGACGTTACGTGAATCACTCTTTTTTTTACTATTTATGTTATAACAATTTCAGTAGCATATTAGATGTGAACAATTTATTTTGTAGAATAGTTCGTACAGAATGTTTGTATTCAAAAATTTTTTTTATCGATAGTTTATAGCTAGAAGTTTTAAGGAAACTTTCACATTTAATATTATTTAATTTTTTATAATAAGCAAGACAATTTAATAACAATTTGTTTGATTTTATTATGAAAGAGAATAATGCGGTTTTATATTTTACTCCGAACTGAAATAATTGATCAGAAATACACTTTTACTTCGTAGCAAGTTTTTTGTATCAACCGTCATCGAACTGAACTCACAAACGAGTTTAGGTTTGCTTTCTTTGTCCACAATCTCCTTATCTTTGAGGTATCATCTTTTTATTATTTGACTTTAAAAATCGAGAAAGTTTCTTTAAAACTTTCAAAAAAATTCAAAAGATTTTAAAAATTTTGATCATGTTAGATAGTAAGTAAGTACTGATATCTGTTTTTTTTAAGGCAATTTTTCTTCTGTTGAGATTTTTAAATTTAAATTTTGGCTTTTATTATAGTCTAAGCGGTAGATTGAAGGTGTTGACAATTTTTCTCTATTTGTTACAAAAGCATGAAATTTGGCGTGAAGGTTCTTTTTGATATTAGACAACTTTTAGACTGGTAAATTTTTTTATTTAATTCTTTTTTATCTCTTTCGAAATCAACAGGAAAATTTTTGAAATTTTGAAAATTAAAAAAATGAAGCTGATTTTTTTGTAACTGAAACATTTTTATTTTCTTACAACGAATTTTTTCCCCCTTTACAAATTAAAATATTTTATGGAAAATTAAACTGTTTTGTTAAATATTATACTATTTTGTTAAAAATTCGATTTTTTTGGTGCAAAATAAGTTTCTTTGGTTAAAATTTTTAACTATTTTGTTAAAAACTTAAGAATTAAACTGTTTTGTTGAAAATTCGATTTTTTTGGTGGAAAATTCGCTTTTCGGTTGAGAATTTACGTATTTTGTTGAAAATTGAACTATTTGTTTGAAAATGATTTTTTTCTGTGGTTGAATTTAATTAATACTAATTTTTATAACTGAAAATTAATTTTTATAACTGAAAATTAAGTTTTGTAACTACAAATTAATTTTCATAGCTGAAAATTAAACTATTTCGTTTTTGTTAAAAATTTATTTCTTCAGTTGAAAATAAAACTATTTTGTTTGAAACTCGATTTCTTGCTGGAAAATTAGTTTCTTTTATTGAAATTTCAACTATTGTGTTGAAAATTAAACTATTTTTTTTTAAATTTTTTAAATGGAAAATTCGTTTCTTTGTTTGAAAGTTAAACTAGTTTGTTGAAAATTAGTATTTTTTGGTGGGAAATTCTCTTTTTGGTTGAAAATTTCAGTATTTTGTTGAAAATTAAACTATTTGCTTGGAAATTCTTCTTTTCTCTAGTAGAAAATTAACTTTTACACCTGAAAATTAATTTTTATTACCAAAAATTAATTTTTACAACTGAAAATTAATTTTTACAACTGAAAATTAATTTTTATAACTAAAAATTAATTTTTATAGCTGAAAATTAATTTTTACAATTGAAAATTAATTTTTACAATTGAAAATTAATTTTTGTAACTACAAATTAATTTTCATGGCCGAAAATTGAAGTATTTCTTTTTTGTCAAAAATTAATTTTTTTTCAATTGAAAAGGAAACTATTTTGTTGAAAATTCGTTTTTTTGGACGACAATTTAAGTATTTTGTTAAAAATTAAACTATTTGTTCGAAAATTCTTTTTTCTCTGGTTAAACATTAATTTTTACACCTGAACATTAATTTTTATAACCAAAAATTAATTTTCGTAACTGAAAATTGAACTATTTTGTTTTTGTTAAAAAGTTATCTTTTTCAGTTAAAAATGAAATTATTTTGTTAAAAATGAAACTATTTAATTGAAAATTAAATTATCTTGTTTAAAATTTGATTTTTTGGTAGAAAATTCATTTCTTTCATTAAAATTTTAACTATTTTGTTGAAAATTAGTATTTTTTGGTGGAAAATTAATTTCTTTGGTTGACAGTATAATTGTTTACTTGGAAATTAAACTATTTTGTTAAAAATTCGATTTTTTAGTAAAAAATTCGTTTTATTGGCTAAAGTTTTAACTATTTTGTTAAAAATTAAAGAATTAAGCTGTTTTGTTGAAAATTAGTATTTTTTGGTGGAAAATTCGTTTCTTTGGTTGAAAATAAAACTGTTTCGTTTAAAATCAAACTATTTTGTTAAAAAATCGATTTTTTGGAGGAAAATTCGTTTCTTCGTTTGAAATTTTAACTATTCTGTTGAAAATTAAAAAATTAAACCGTTTTGTTGACAATTAGTACTTTTTGGTGGAAAATTCGTTTCTTTGTTTCAAATTTTAACTATTTTGTTGAAAAATAAAGAATTAAACTATCTTGTTGAAAATTAGTATTTGCTGGTGGAAAATTCATTTCCCTAGTTTAAAATTAAAGTATTTTGTTGAATATGAAATCACTTGGTTGAAAATTCTTTTTTCTCTGGTTTGAAAATAATTTTCATGACTGAAAATTGACCTGTTTTATTTTTGTTAAAAAATTATCTTTTGTTTTAAAAATTAAATTATTTTGTTTAAAAATAAACTATTTTGTTAAAAAATCGATTTTTTGGAGGAAAATTCGTTTCTTTGTTTGAAATTTTAACTATTCTGTTGAAAATTAAAGAATTAAACTGTTTTGTTGAAAATTAAAGAATTAAACTGTTTTATTGAAAATTAGTATTTTTTGGTGGAAAATTCGTTTCTTTGTTTGAAATTTTAACGGTTTTGTTGAAAATTAAAGAATTAAACTGTTTTGTTCAAAATTAGTATTTTTTGGTGGAAAATTCGTTTCTTTGTTTGAAATTTTAGCTATTTTGTTGAAAAATAAAGAATTAAATATCTTGTTGAAAATTAGCATTTTCTGGTGGAAAATTCGTTTCTTTAGTTGAAAATTTAAGTATTTTGTTGAATATGAAATTACTTGGTTGAAATTTTTTTTTCTCTGGTTTGAAAATAATTTTCATAACTGAAAATTGAACTGTTTTATTTTTGTTAAAAATTATCTTTTTTTGTTGACAATTAAACTATTTTGTTTAAAAATAAACTATTTTATTAAAAATTCTTGTTGTTTGTTGGAAAATTCGTTTCTTTGATTGAAAATTTAACTATTTTGCTAATAATTAAACTATTTTATTGAAAATTAGTATTTTTTAGTGTAAAATTGGTTTCTTTGGTTGAAAATAAAACTATTTTGTTTAAAATTAAACTATTTTGTTGAAAAATCGATTTTTTGGAGGAAAATTTGTTTCTTTGTTTAAAATTTTAACTATTTTGTTGAAAATTAAAGAATTAAACTGTTTTGTTCAAAATTAGTATTTTTTGGTGGAAAATTCGTTTCTTTGTTTG
>JAUELO010000244.1:2839164-2851080 GCA_032357855.1 Amphibolips quercusostensackenii | reverse complement strand
ATACCAACAAAATTTAACATCTAAATTATTTCTTACCTGGTCAACATCAATTGACATCAGTTAATCTTAAAATAAATGTTGGTTTGAGGAAAATACAACAATGGAATAAGGTCCCGAAGCAGCCCTAAATGAGCCCTAAATTATAAAAAAGGGCACATCTCTATACCCCAGTAATGTTGTACCCGCTTAACATTACCTAGCAAAGCGCGCGGTGAGAATGTGGCAGATTTTTTTCGATTTATTTTGACCAAATCGGCAAACATTCCGGTGCATATAGAGTGCAGAGTGAAATACGAAGAAGTAGGGGGGTAAGGTCATCAATATATGGTCTTCGTGGCGTCGCGACGCTGGTTTAAACATTATAATTGTATTGCACTTGAGAAGCAAGACACGCCGAGGAAAATAAAAGAGAGACCGAAAGAGTGAGAGAGAAGAAAAACAGATTCAGGAGGAGGAAGAGGAAAGAAAAAAAAGAGACGGATAAATATCTAGGTGCGCACTTCTGTTAGAGCATGAGAAGCCTTAACATGCATATATCTATATTCTATACCCTCCCACACAATCAAACTCAAATACACAGCGATTCAAATTTGCAGCTGTGTGAAAACGCATTTTACATTACAACAAGACAGCAAAGAGTACTGAGTACCGAAGAGGCTTTAGTGCAGCTTCTGGATTCGACACGTGAACTTCGCGTCGACTCAATTTCGCGATTCGTGATCGACAACCTCCAATCACTTATCACTTAATTAATCTCTCGTCAGAATTAATCAAAAGTTTAAAACTATTTTTTGTTCGCATCTAAGATCAGGGTGGCCGCAAAACTTCATTTTCAAAATTCCCTGATTTTTCCCTGACTCATTTTTCATTTTCCCTGACTATTAATATTTCTAGGCCGAAATTCTAATCTTGCATCACTTTTAATATTTAGTATAAATTTTTTTACTCTCAGGACTGCCGCAGTTTTATTTGCTTGAAAAAAAAGTGAAAAAGTGACCTATTCCAACTGAAAAAGTGGCTTAAAGCGACAAATATGTATTAATAATGTGACTAGTGTTCTTTTGAATTTAGAAGAATTCGAAAGAATTCACATAATTTGGGAAAAAATACAAAAAATTCTATTGATTTAAGTAACATTGAAGTGAGTTTAGAAAAATTTAAGGGGAATGAGAAGAATCCTAGTATTTTTTTCTAATTAAAATTAAAATTCTAATAAAATTCTAATAAATGGAAAAGAATTTAAAAGTATGATAAAATTATTGAATTCTGTAAGTCTGAAAAGAGTTTAGAAAAATTCAAGGGAATTCAAAATGATTTAAAAGAATTTAGGATAAATTAATAAACATTTAAAGTGAATTACAAATAAATTCAAATGAATTGTAAAAAATATTTGAAAATCTCTTCAAATCTTTGATACCCTACGAACTCCCTCACCTATTGTGAGTAAATTCTTTGAAATCCGTTAAATATAAAATTCTGTAAAATTCTTTGAGATTTCATATTTCATGAAATCGTTGAAAATTTATAAAAATATCTCGAAAACTTTTTAAATCGTTTAAAATCATTGAAATACTCAGAAATCTTATAAAATCCATTGAAATATTCAAAACCTTATAGGTTCTGTAAAATCGCTCTATATCTTCCGAAATTCTAGGAAATTCTTTTCAAACTCATGACGATTTTTTCAAATACTTAAAAATCCCTTAAAATTTGTTTAATCTCTTGAAAATGCCTTAGAATCTTTTAAAATACCCTAAAATATTCAACATCTTTTCAAAGACCTTCAAATGATTGAAATCAATAAAAATTTCCTTGAAATTTGTTTCAATTCCCTAAAATATTCCAAATCCTTTAAAATATCCTTAAATTACTGTAATCAACTGAGAATCCATTGTTATCTATTATTTTACCTTCAGATATTTTAAATGCTTTAAAATCTCTTGAAATTTTGGAAAACTCGTGAAAATTTCTTAAAAGTCTTTAAAATTCTTTGAAATCCTTTTAAATTATTGAAATTAATTAAGCATTTCTTGTAATCTTTTCAAGTTTCCTAAAATATCTAAAATTCTTTACAATATTTGGTAATACCTTGAAATATTTGGTAATGTTCAAAATCCTATGAAACCCCTCAATTCGTGTGAATAAATTATTTGAAATCGATTACAAGATTATAAAATTTTGGGAAATTACATGAAATCTGTTGATATTTCTTAAAATCCTTGAAAATTCTCCAAAATACCGTATTTTTCAAATGTCTTGAAAATGAATTAGAAAATTTAAAAATACTCTGGAATAATTAAAATCCCTGAAAAAACACTTCAAAATTTTTAAAGCTCTTTGAATTTTCTTGGAAGTTTTAAAGAAACCCCTAAAATAGTTCAAATCTTTTGAAATACCTCGGATTTATTGAAATATGTTGAAATTTCCTTCGAAACTTTGAAAATACACTGGAATCTTTTAAATTATTTGGAATTTTTTCAAATCCTTTGTTATTTATTAAAATTGTTGAATACCATTAAAAATTGCTTAGAATCTTTAAAAATAGCCTAAAATAATTCAAATGCCTTGAAACTTTTTAAAGTTCTTGAAAATTTCTCGATTTTTTTTTAATACTTTGAAATCTGTAAAATCCTTTGGAATACCTTTCAATTATTCAAATCTATTAATATACTATAAAATATTTAAAATCCCTTAAATTGTCCAAATTCTTTGAAACTTTTTAAAGCTCTTTAAAATTTCTTGGAATTTTTTTAAATACCCTAAAAACTTCAAAACCTTTTGGAATCCCTTTAGACTTTTTAATGCTCTTTAAAACTCCTTAGGAATTTTTAAAAATACCCTGAAATCATTCAAATCCTTTAAATACCTTTGAATTATGGAAATCTGTTAAAATGCCCTAAATTTTTTGAAACCCTTTAAAACCTTTCAAAGATCTTAAACATTCCTTAGAATTTCTTTAAATACCCTAAGGTCATTCAAATCCTTTAAATACCTTTAAATTATGGAAATCTGTATAAATACCCTAAATTTTTTTAAATCCTTTGAAACTTTTCAAAGATCTTGAAAATTCCTTAGAATTTCTTTAAATACCCTAAAATCTTCCAAATCTTTTAGAATCCCTTGAGACTTTTAAAGCTATTTAAAATTCTTCTAAAATTTTAAAAATACCCTTAAATCCTTTGAAATCTTTAAAAATTAATGAAGTCTAATTAAAATTCCTTTGAATCTTTTAAGATACCCTAAAATTGCTCAAATTATTTGAATACTTTAGAGGTCTTCAAAGTTCTTAAAAAAATTTTAAATACCCTAAAATTGTCCAAATTCTTTGAATTTTTTGAAAGCTCTTTAAATTTTTTTTCAAGTTTTAAAAATACCCTTGCATCCTTTGAAATCCATTAAAATTAATGAAGTCTAATTAAAATTCCTTTGAATCTTTTAAAATACCCTAAAATTGTTCAAATTATTTGAATACTTTAGTGGTCTTTAAAGTTCCTTAAAAAAATTTTAAATACCCTAAAATTGTTCAAATTCTTTAAGACTTTTTGAAGCTCTGTAAAATTCCTTGGAATTTGTTTAAATACCCTAAAAACTTCAAAACCTTTTGGAATATCTTTAGACTTTTTAGTACTTTATAAAATTCCTTAGGAATTTTTAAAAATACCCTAAAATTATTCAAATCCTTTAAATACCTTGAAATCATGGAAATCTGTTAAGATAACTTAAATTTTTTGAAATCCTTTAAAACTTTTCAAAGATCTTTAAAATTACTTGGAATTTTTTATAATACCCTAAAATCTTCAAAATCTTTTGCAATCCCTTAAATCCTTTGGTATCCCTTCAAATTGATGAAGTCTAATTAAGATTCCTTTGAATCTTTTTAAATACCCTAAAATTTTTCAAATTATTTAAAGACTTTAAAGGTCTTCAAAGTTCCTTAAAAATTTTTAAAATACCCTAAAATTGTCAAAAATCTTTGAAACTTTTTAAAGCTCTTTAAAATTCCTTGGAATTTTTTTAAATATCCTAAAATCCTTAAAACCTTTTGGAATCCCTTCAGACTTTTTCATGCTCTTTAAAATTCCCTTAAGGAATTTTTAAAACTACCCTAAAATCCTTGAAATACCTTCAAATTACGGAAATCTATTAAAATACCCTAAAATTGTTGAAAGCCTTTTAGATATTTTAAAGATCTTCGGAATTCCTTGGAATTTCCTCAAGTATCCTAAAATCTTTAAAACCTTTCGGAATCCCTTGAGACTTTTAACGCTCTTTAAAATTTTTCTAAAGTTTTAAAAATACCCTTAAATCCTTTGGAATCCATTCAAATTAATGAAGTCTAATCAAGATTCCTTTGAATCTTTTGAAATACCCTAAAATTGTTCAAATTATTTGAATACTATAAAGGTCTTCAAAAGTCCTTAACAAATTTTAAAATACCCTAAAATTGGCCAAATTCTTTGAAACTTTTTAAAGCTCTTTAAAATTCCTTGGAATTTTTTTAAATACCCTAAAATCTTTAAAACCTTTTGGAATTCCTTCAGACTTTTTAATGCTCTTTAAAATTCCTTAGGAATTTTTAAAAATACCTTAAAATTATTCAAATCCTTTAAATACTTTCAAATTATAAAAATCTATTAAAATACCCTAAAGTTCTTGAAAGCCTTTTAGATACCTTAAATATCTTCAAAATTCCTTGGAATTCCCTTCAGTATCCTAAAATCTTTAAAACCTTTCAGAATCCCTTGAGACTTTTAAAGCTTTTTGAAATTCTTCTGAAGTTTCAAAAATACCCTAAAATCCTTTGGATTCCGTTCAAATTGTTAAAATCTATAAAAAAATCCTTGGAATCTTTAAAAATACCCTAACATTGTTTTAATTTTTTGAAATTTTTTAAAATCTTAAAAATTACCTAGAATCTTTTAAAATACCCTAAAATTCTAAAAATACTTTGAAAATTATCAAAGCTCTTTAAAATTCCTTGGAATCTTCAAAACCTTTTGGAAACCCTTGACAGTTTTTAAAGCTCTTTTAAATCCTTTAGAATACTTTTAAATTATAAAAATCGGTAAAAATATCCTAAAATTGTTAAAATCCTTTAAAAACCTTTTAAAGATCATGACAATTCTTTGGAATTTCTTTAAATTCCCTAAAATCTTCAAAACCTTTTGGAGACCCTTGAAACTTTTAAAGCTCTTTAAAAACACTTGAAAGTTTTAAAAATACTTTAAAACGCTTTGAAATATCTTTAAATTATGGAAATCTATTCAAATACCCTAGAGTTTTTGAAGTCGTTAAACAAATTTAAAGATCTTGAAAATTCATTGGAATTTTTTTAAATACCTTGAAATCTTTAAATACCTTAAAATCTTTAAAACCTCTTGGAATCCCCAGAGACTTTTAAAGCTTTTAAAATTCTTTGGAAGTTTTAAAAATACCCTAAAATCTATTAGAATCCCTTCGAATTATTGAAATATATTAAAATTATTTGGAATCTTTTAAATTACCTTAAAATTGTTCAAATTCTTTAAATCTTTAAAATTCCGTGGAATATCTTAAAATACACTAAAATTGTTAAAACACTTTAAACTTTTTAAAGCTCTTTCAAATTCCTTGTAATTTTTGTTAATACCCTAAAATCTTCAAAACCTTTTGGAATCCCGTCACTTTTAAAGCTCTTTTAAATTCTTCAAAAATTTTAAAAATGACATAAAATCCTCTGGAATCCCTTAAAATTATTGAAATCTTTTAAAAATTCCGTGGAGTCTTTTTAAATGCCTTAAAATTTTTCAAATTCTTCGAAACTTTTTTAAGCTTTCTAAAATTTCTTGGAATTTCGCCAGGCACCCTAAATTCTTCAAAACCTTTTGGAATCCCTTAAGACTTTTAAAGCTCTTTAAAATTCTTTGGAAGTTTTAAAAATACCCTTTGAAACTTTTGTAAGCTCTTTCAAATTCCTTGTATTTGATTTTAATACCCTAAAATCATAAAAACCTTTCGGAATTCCTTGAGACTTTTAAAGCTCTTTAAAATTCTTCGAAAATTTTAAAAATAACAAAATCCTCTGAAATCCCTTCAAATTATTAAAATATTTTGAAAATTCGTTGGAATCTTTTTAAATACCTTAAAATTGTTCAAATTCTTTAAAACTTCTAAAGATCTTGAAAATTCCTTGAAATTGTTTAACATACCCTAAAATCTTCCAAATCCTTTTAAATCCCTTAAAACTATTAGAAAATATAAAAAATTCATTGGAATCTTTTTAAATACCCTAAAACTGTTTAAATTAAAAATATCTTAAAACTTTTTAAAGCTCTGTAAAATTCCTTGGAAGTCTTGGAAATACCCTAAAATCCTTTGGAATTTCTTTAAATATTGGAAATAAATTAAAATACCCTAAAATTGTTGAAATCCTTTCAAAAACTTTGAAGATCTTGAAAATTTCTTGGAATTTTTTAAAATACCCTACAACTGTTTAAATAATTGTTTAAATTTCAAATACCCTAAAACTTTCTAAAGCTCTGTAAAATTTCTTGGAAGTTTTAAAATTACCCTAGAATCCTTTGGAATACCTTCAAATTATGGAAATTTGTTAAAATACTCTAATTTTTTAAAAATCTTTATAAACTTTTTAAAGATCTTGGAAATTCCGTAGAATTTTTTTAAATGCTCTAAAATCTTCCAAATCTTTTAGAATATTTTGATACTTTTAAAGCTTTTAAAATTCTTCGGAAGTTTTCAAAATACCCTAAATTCCTTTGGAATCCCTTCAAATTACTGAAATCTTAAAAAATTTCCTTGGAATCTTTTAAAATACCTTAAAATTGTTTCAATCCTTTGAAACCTTTTAAAGCTCTTTAAAATTCCTTGAAATTCCTGTAAATGCAAGAAAATAAAAAAAATTAATAAAATGAAATAAAAATTCCTTAAAATATTCTTAAAGCTTTTTAAAATTTCTTGGAGTTTATTAATATATAAAGTCTTCAAAACTTTTTGGAATACCTTGAAACTTTTTAAAGACCTTTAAAATTCCTTGAAAGTTTTGGAAATACCCTAAAATCATGCAAATCCTTTGGAAAACCTTTAAATTATGGAAATCGATTAAAATACCCTTAAATTTTTGAAATCCTTTGAAACCTTTTAAAGATCTTGAAAATGTCTTGAAATTTTTTTTAATACTTTAAAATCTTCCAAATCTTTTGGAATCCTTTGATAATTTTAAAACTTTTAAAATTCTTCGGAAGTTTTAAAAATACCCTAAAATCCTTTAGAAGCCCTTTAAATTATTGAATTCTATTAAAAATGTTTAAATTCTTTGAATCTTTAAAAAATCTTGAAATTTCCCTGGAATTTTTTTAAATAACCTAAATTTATTAAAATTCTTTGAAACTTTTTAAAGCTCTTTAAAATTCCTTGGAATTTTTTTAATAATCTTCAAAACCTTTAAGAATCCCTTGAAATTTTCTAAAGCTCTTTAAAATTATTTGTAATACCTTTAATTTATGTAAATCGATTAAACTACCCTAAAATTAATGAAATCCTGTGAAACTTTTTAAAGCTCTTGAAAATTCCTTGGACTCTTCTTAAATACCCTAAAATCTTCAAAACGTTTCAGAATCCCTTCAGACTTTTAAGGCTTTTTTAAATGCTTCGGAAGTTTTAAAAATAATCTAAAATCATTTGGAATACCTTCCAATTATGAAAATCTGTTAAAATACCATAAAATTGTTGAAACCCTTAAAAAAATTTTATAGATCTTGAAAATTCCTTTGATTTTTTTAAATACCCTACAATTTTCAAAATCTTTTGGAATCCCTTGAGACTTTTAAAGCTCTTTAAAATTCTTTGGAATTTTTTTAAATTCCCTAAAATTATTTCAATCCTCTGAAACTTTTTTATAAATCTCTTTAAGATTCCGTGGAATTTTTTTTAATACCCTAAAATCTTCAAAATCCTTTGGAATCCCTTCAAATTATTAAAAGCTATTAAAAATTCCTTGGAATCTTTTAAAATATCCTAAAATTGTTGAAATCCTTTGAAACTTTTTAAAGCTGTTTGAAATTTCTTGGAATTTGTTTAAGTACGCTAAAATCTTCAAAACCTTTTGGAATCTTTTGAGACTTTTAAAGCTCTCTAAAATTCTTGAAAATCTTTCAAATCCTTTGGAATACCTTTAAATTGTGGAAATCGATTAAAATACCCTAAAATTGTTTAACTTCTTCAAAATCTTTTAAAGATCTTGAAAATAACTTGTAATTTTTTCAAATACCCTAAAATATTCAAAACCTTTTGGAATCCCGTCAGACATTGAAAGATCTTTAAAATTTTTCGGAAGTTTTAAAAATAACCTAAAATACTCTGGAATTCCTCAAAATTATTGCAATTTTTTACAAATTCCTTGGAATCTTTCAAATTACCCTAAAATTTTTTTAATTCTTTTAGCCTTAAAAAAATCTTTGAAATTCCCTGGAATATTTTTAAATACCCTAAAATTAATAAAACCATTTAAAACTTTTTAAAGCTCTGTAAAATTCCTTTGGTATTTTTTTAAATACCTTAAAATCTTTAAAACCTTTTGGAATACCTTAAAACTTTTTAAAGATCTTCAGCATTCCTTGAAAGTTTCAGAATACTCTGGAATTTTTAAAATCCTTTGGAATGCCTTCCAATTATGAAAATTTATTCAAATGTCCTAAATTTGTTGAAATCCTTAAAATAAATACCCTGAAATATTCAAAACCTTTTGAAATCCCTTGAAACTTTCTAAAGCTCTTTAAAATTTCTGGAAAGTTTTAGAAATACCCTAAATCTTTCAAATCCTTTGGAATACCTTTAAATTACGGAAATTGATTAAAATACTCTAAAATTGATAAAATCCTTAAAAACCTTTCAAAGATCTTGAAAATTTCTTACAATTTTTGTTTAATACCCTCAAATTTTTTGAATATTTTGGCATCCCTTCAAATAATTGAAATTTATTAAAAATTCTTTGGAATCTTTTTAAATACCCTAAAATTGTTCAAATCCTTGGGAATACCTTTAAATTATGGAAATCTATTAAAATACTCTCAATTCGTGGAAATACTTAGAAACCTTTTAAAGATCTAGAACATTCCTTGGGGTTTTTTTTAATACCCTGAAATCCTCAAAACCTTTTAGAATCCCGTCAAACTTTTAAAAATCTATAAAATCTTTCGGAAGTTTTAAAAATACCCTCAAATCCTTTGAATCCCTTAAAATTATTGAAATCTATTCAAATTCTTAAAATTCTTTGAATCTTTTAAAAATTTCAAAAATTCTGTGGAATCTTTTTACATAACCTAAAATTTTTTAACTTTTTTGAAACTTTTTAAAGTTCTTTAACGTACCTTGGAATTTTTTTAAATACCCTTAAATCTTCAAAACCTTTTGGAATCCCGTCAGACTTTTAAAGTTCTTTAAAATCTTTTGGCAGGTTTAAAAATACCCTCAAATCCTTGGAATCCCTTCAAATTATTAAAATCTATTGAAATCTGTTAAAATTCTTAGAACAAAATTCCTTGGAATTTTTTTAAATACCCTAAAATCTTCAAAACATTTTGGAATCCCTTGAAACTTTCTAAATCTCTTTAAAATCCTTTGTAATACCTTTAATTTATGAAAATAGATTAAAATACCCGAAAATTGATGAAATCCTTTGAAACTTTTTAAAGATATTGAAAATTTCTTGGATTTTTCTTAAATACCCTAAAATCTTTAAAACCTTCTGAAATCCCTTTAGACTTTTAAGGCTCTTTAAAATTCTTCGGAAGTTTTAAAAATACCCTGAAATCCTTCGGAACCCCTTGAAATTATGGAAATCCATTAAAATACCCTAAAATTGATAAAATCCTTTAAAACTTTTTAAAGATCTTGAAAATTTCTTGGATTTTTCTAAAATACCCTAAAATCTTTAAAACCTTTTGGAATCCCTTTAGACTTTTAAGGCTCTTTAAAAAATCTTCGGAAGTTTTAAAAATACCCTGAAATCCTTTAGAACCCCGTCAAATTATGGAAATCTATTAAAATATCTTAACATTTTTGTAATCCTGTAAAATTTTTGAATATTCTTAAAAATTCTTTGAAATTATTTCAATTACCTTTGGAATCTCAAGTTATTGAAGTTTATTAAAAATTCCTTGGAATCTTATAAAATACCCTAAAATTGTTTAAATCCTTTGAAACTTTTTAAAGCTCTGTAAAATTTTTTCGAAGTTTAAAAAAATATTCTTAAATCCTTCAAATTCTTTGGAATACCTTTCAATTATGGAAATTTGTTAAAATACCCTACATTTTTTAAATCCTTTAAAACATTTTAAATATATTGAAAATTCGTCAGAATGGCTTTAAATGCCTTAAAATCTTTCGAATATTTTGGAATCCCTTGAGACTTTTAAAGCTCTTTAGAATTCTTATGAAGTTTTAAAAGTACCTTAAAATTCTTTAAAATTCCTTCAAATTATTCAAATACCCTAAAATCTTCCAAATCTCTTGGAATCCCTTTGAAATTCCTGGAACGTTTTAGAAATACCCTAAAATTGTTCAAATCCTCAGAAACTTTTTAAGATCTTGAATATTCTTTGAAATTTTTGAAAATACCCTAAAATTGTTCAAATTTTTTTAACCTTTTATAAGCTTTTTGAAATTTCTTGAAACTTTTTTCAGTGTCCTAAAATTTTTATAATCTTTTGGAATCCCTTGAGACTTTTTAGCTCTAGAAAATGCTTTGAAATATTAAAAAAATAAAATAAAATCCTGTGGAATATTTTTAAATACCCTAAAATCTTCCAAATCTTTTGCATTTCTTTTTAATTCCTTGAATGTTTTAGAAATACCCTAAAATTGTTCAAATCCTCAGGAACTTTTAAAGATCTTGAATATTCTTTGAAATTTTTTAAAATACCCTAAAATTGTTCACATTTTTTTAACATTTTAAAATCTTTTTGAAATTCCTTGAAACTTTTTTAAGTACCTTAAAATTTTCAAAATCTTTTGGAATCTCTTAAGACTTAGCTCTTGAAAATGCTTTGGAATATTTAAAAAATATACAAAATCCTGTGGAATATTTTTAAATACCCTAAAATCTTCCAAATCTCTTGTATCCTTTTGAAATTCCTTGAATGTTTTAGAAATACTCTAAAATTGTTCAAATTCTCAGAAACTTTTTAAAGATCTTGAATATTCTTTGAAATTTTTTAGAATACCCTAAAAATGTTTAAATTTTTTTAACCTTTTTAAAGCTTTTTAAAATTCCTTGAAACTTTTTTAAGTACCCTAAAATTTTCAAAATCTTTTGAAATCCCTTGAGACTTTTAAAGTTCTTCAAAATTCTTCGGAAGTTTTGAAAGTACCCTAAAATCCTTTGGAATACCTTTAAATTATGGAAATCTATTTGAATACCTCAAATTTGTTGCAATCTTAAGAAACTTTTTAAAGACTTTAAAAATCCCTTGGAATTTAAAAAAATATCCGAAAATCTTTAAAATTCTTTGAAATACCCTCAAATCACTAAAATTAACAATTTCTTGGAATCTTTTAAATTCGTCCACCCTAAAATTTTCAAAATCTTTTGGAATCCCTTGAGACTTTTTTTCGTTTTTGATTTTTTTTTAATAAAATTTTAAAACATTTGTTTTATAAAATATAATAAAATAAAAAAATATAATAAAAGAAAAGAAAAGAAAAAAATTGTTTTTTATTTTAAAAATGGTTAAAATCTTAACAATTATTTTGGTTCATAAATTTTATTCCGGAGTGATAAGAAATGTGAGAGTTGAAAAAGTGATTTGTTGAAATTAATCAATCAGTGATTTTGATTTTTTAGAATTTAATTTAAAATTATGATTAAGAATTGGGGACAGGATTTAGAATTGAGGATCGGATCAAGTCCCTTCGTCAGAA
>JAUELO010000244.1:2819436-2839064 GCA_032357855.1 Amphibolips quercusostensackenii | reverse complement strand
TTCAAAACAAGATCATCGAGAGTGGCGTTCTTCGTACGGTTAAAGTGACATTTCGAAAAAAAAGTTCAAATTCAAAATTTAAGAATGGAAACCTCGGCCGTGATCTTCGTTCCGCAAAATCCACGTAAGCGATTTTTTATCGCTCTAAACATTTTGCTAGGGCGGTATGAAAATGATGAAATTCATCAAATCGTTTGAGTCGATAAAAAAAAATTTTGTGTTCAAAAATTATGGTAAATTTTTGTATATTTGTTTTTAATTTCTAATTTTTTCTTACCATTTACTAGCAAAAACTGTACCCACAAAAAATTTGATATTATTTTTTAACCAATAGGAAATTTAAAAAAATGAAATCCAAAAACGGAACAGAAGATATTAACTATGATTTCAAAATTTTTTTTTTATTTCAAGCATTTTCACTGCGCCCTGAACAGGGTGGTTACTTTAGATTTTTTTTAGATAAAAAAATTACTTCTTATTTAAATAATTTACAATAATTGAACAGATTGTGAATAAATTTTTACTAATATTCACTCTCTGGTATTTTTACTGTTGGGGGAATTAAATTTTTATCGTCTGGTCGAGGGTCAACTGAGGAATCATTGCTGGTAATGAAAAGTAATGGAATTTGTGTCAAAGGAATTTTAAAAACTTCAGAAGAGAAATCGCTTTTATTTTATCAAGTTATTTTAGAAAAATAATAAATTAAAATATTTTTTTCAGTATTTTACAATATGTTTGTATATTAATATACCAGGCTTCACAATCTTTCCCCCAGTCCCCTATTTTATCTTTTTTCTCTATTTTTAAGAAAACTCCTCTTTTCCTCGTTTTTTTTTTTTTACTTAAATGCGAATAGAATTAATAAAAACTATTAAAAAATCCTAATATTTTTGGTGCAGGATTTGTCTTTTTTTGTTAAAAATTCTACTGTTTTGTTGAAAACTTTATTATTTTGTTGAAAATTCGACTGTTCTGTTATACATTCGTCTTTTTCGCTAGAAAATGATCCGTTTGGATTAAAAATTCAATTATTTGGTGGAAAATTCCAAATTATTTGGTTAAAAAGTAATATTTTTGGTCAAAAATTCAACTTTTTTGTTGAAAATTCGTCCTTTTCGGTTGAAAATTCATTTTTTTTGTTGTAAAAAAGTAATTTTTTGTTAAAGATTCATCTTCATCGCTTTGAAATGATCTTTGTTGAAAATTCAACTGTCTTCTAAAAAGAAAAAAAGGAAATTTTTTTCTTTGAAAATTAAACTATTTGGTTGAAAATAGACTAGATTTTGGTGGAAATTTAATCTTTTTTTTTTAATTCAATCATTTAGTTCAAAAAGGATCTTTTTTTTTTGAAAATTCTGTTGTCTTGGTTAAAGATGACCTTTTCTGAAATCCGAACTATTTTGTTAAAAGGCTTTTTTTGTTGTTGAAGATTCATCATTTCAGTTAAAAAATAATTTCTTTGGTTGAAACTTTATTTATTTTTTTCTGTTGAAAATTCGTCCTTTCTCTTGGTTGAATATTAATCTTTTGAACTGAAAATGTGGTCATTTAATTTTTGGTTGAAAATGCATGAATTTTGTTGAAAATTCGTTTTTTTTAAATAAAAAATTAATTTTTTTTTTAATTCCACTATGATCGGTTGAAAGTGTAACTGCTTGGTTAAAAATTATTTTCTTGGTCAAACATTCATAATTTCAGTTAAAAATTCATCTCTTTACTTGAAAAAAAAAATGTTTGAAAATTGATCTTTGTTAGTTAAAGATTCTTCATTTTAAGTAGAAATGATTCTTCTTTGTTACAAATTCATCTTTTTGGTTAAAAAATACTTTTTTTTTAATGTTAATCTTTTAAACTGAAAATTTCACTCTTGAATTTTTGTTCGAAAATTGATCTTTGTTACTTGAAATTTCAAACATTTTGTTGAAAATGTATCTTTTTTAGTAGAAAATAATTCTTCTTGGTTGAGAATTAATCATTTTAGTTAATAATTCAACTATACTCAGTTGAAAGTTGAACGAAGTTATTAAAAATTAATTTTGTTCGTTGAAAATTCACAATTTAAGTTGAGAATTAATTTCTTTGCTTGAAAATTCATCTTTTTGCTCGAAAATTCAAATATTTGATTAAAATCTCATCTTTTTTTGTTTGAATATTAATCTTTTTAACTCAAAGTTTAACTATCAAAATTTTGTTTGAAAATTGATCTTTGTTAGTAGAAAATTCATGTATTTTGTTATTTCAAACATTTGGTTAAAAATTGGTCTTTTTTAGTAGAAAATAATTCTTCTTGGTTAAAAATTTATCGTTTTGATTAAAAATGTGTCTTTTTTAATATAAATCTTTTTAACTAACAATTTAACTATTCAATTGTTATTTGAAAATTGATCTTTGTTAGTTGAAAATGCATGTATTTTGTTAAAAATTCTTGCTTTTTAGTATAAAATAATTCTTGGTTGAAAATTCATCATTTTGGTTAAAAATTCGTCTAAAAATTGATCTTTGTTACTTGATATTTCAAACATTTGGTTGGAAATTTTTCTCTTTTAGTAGGATATAATTCATCTGGGTTGCACATTCATAATTTTAGTTGAAAATTCGCCTTTTTTGATATTAATATTTTTAACTGTAAATTTAACTATTCAATTTTTGTTCAAAAATTGATCTTTGTTAGGTCAAATTTCAAAAATTTGGTTGAAAATTCATGTATTTTGTTGAAAATTCGTCTTTTTTAGTAGAAAATAGTTCTTCTAGTTTGAAAATTCATCATTTTTGTTAAAAATTCAACTATACTTGATTGAAAGTTGAACGTTATCAAAAATTAATTTTTTTCGTCGAGGATTCATAATTTAAGTTGAAAATTAATCTCTTTGTTTCAAATTTCACTATTTTATTAAAAATTCTTTTTTTTTGTTTGAATATTAATCTTTTAACTGAGAGTTTAAGCATTTAAATCTTTCTTGAAAATTGATCTTTGTTAGTTGAAATTTTAAACATTTGGTTGAAAATTTATGTATTTTGTTAAAAATTTGTCTTTTTTTAGTAGAAAATAGTTCTTTTAGTTTGAAAATTCATCATTTTTGTTAAAAACTCAACTATACTTGATTGAAAGTTAAACGTTATCAAAAATTAATTTTTTTCGTTAAAGATTCATAATTTAAGTTAAAAATTAATCTCTTTGTTTCAAAATTTCACTATTTTATTACAAATTCTTCTTTTTTGTTTGAATATTAATCCTTTTAGTTGAAAGTTTAAGTATTTAAATTTTTTTGAAAATTGATCTTTGCTAGTGGAAAATTCATGTGTTTTTTGAAAATTCTTCTTTTTTAGTAGAAAATAATTCCTCTTGGTTGAAAATTCATGATTCTGGTTAAAAATTTAATTATGTCTGGTTGAAAAGTAAACGGCTTTGCTGAAAATTAATTTTCTTGGTTGAAGATTCATAATTCAACTTCAAAATTCTTCTCTTTGCTTAAAAATGTAACTATTTTGTTAAAAGTTTTTTTTTGTTTGAATATCAATCTTTTTGACTAAGAGTTTAAGTATTAAAATTCTTTTTTGAAAATTGATCGGTGTTAGTTGAAAATTTATGTATTTTGTTGAAAATTCTTCTATTTTAGTAGAAAATAATTCTCCTTAGTTGAATTTTTTTTTTATATGAATCATTTAACTGAAAATTTAACTATTCAAGTTTTGTTTGCAAACTGATCTTTGTTAGTTGAAATTTCAAACATTTTGTTGAAAATTCATATATTTTGTTGAAAATTCTTTTTTAGTAGAAAATAATTTTTTTTGTTTGAAAATCCATCGTTTTGGATAAAACTTCAATTATGCCTGGTTGAACGTTAAGCGACGTTGTTAAAAATGATTTTTCTTGGTCGAAAATTCATCTTTACGCTTGAAAATTTAACTGTTTTGTTGAAAATTCGTCTTTTTTTGTTTAAATATTAATCTTCTCAACTGAAAATTGAAGTATTCAATTTTTTTTGATTGAAAGTTAAACGACGTCATTAAAAATTAATTTTGTTAGTTGAAAAATCATAATTTAAGTTAAAAATTAAGCTTTTTGTTTGAAAATTCATCTCTTTGCTTGAAAATTTTAATCTTTTTTAAAAAATTTATCTTTTTTTTTGAATATTAATCTTTTTAACTAAATGTTTAAGTATTCAAATTTAGTTTTAAAATTGATCTTTGTTAGTTGACAATTCATGTATTTTGTTGAAAATCCTTTTTCTTTAGTAGAAATGAATTTTTCTTGTTTAAGAATTTATCATTTTGGTTAAAAATGCGTATTTTTTAAATAATTTTAATCTTTTCAACTGAAAATTTAACTATTCAATTTTTGTTTGAAAATTGATCTTTGCTAGTTGAAATTTTAAATATTTGGTTGAAAATTCTTCTCTTTGTAATATAAAATAATTAATCTTGGTTAAAAAATTATCGTTTTGATTAAAAATTCGTCCTTTCTAATATTAATCTTTTTAACTTACAATTTAAATATTCCATTGTTGTTTAAAAATTGATCTTTGTTAGTTGAAAATTCATGTATTTTGTTGAAAATACTTCTTTTTTAGCACAAAATAATTGTTCTTGGTTGAAAATTCATCATTTTGGTTGAAAATTCGTATTTAAAAAAAATATATTAATCTTTTTAACTGAATATTTAAATATTTCATTGTTGTTTGAAAATTGATCTTTGTTAGTTGAAAATTTATGTATTTTGTTGAAAATTCTTCTTTTTAGTAGAAAATAATTGCTCTTGGTTGAAAGTTCATCATTTTTGTTTGAAACTCAACTATACTTGATTGAAAGTTGAACGACGTTATTAAAAATTGATTTTGTTGGTTGAAAGTTCATAATTTAAGTTTAAAATTGAGCTTTTTGTTTCAAAATTTATCTCTTTGCTTAAAAATTTAAATATTTTGTTAAAAATTCATCTTTTTTTTGTTTGAATATTAATCTTTTCAACTAAATGTTTAAGTATTCAAATTTTGTTTTAAAATTGATCTTTGTTAGTTGACAATTCATGTATTTTGTTGAAAATTCTTTTTTTTTTTAGTATAAAATAATTGTTCTTGGTTGAAAATTTATCATTTTGGTAAAAATGCGTATTTTTCAATAATTTTGATCTTTTTAACTGGAAATTTAACTATTCAATTTTGGTTTGAAAATTGATCTTTGTTTGTTAAGATTTTAAATACTTGATTGAAAATTCTTCTTTTTAATGGAAAATAAATAATCTTGGTTAAAAATTCATTGTTTTGGTTAGAAATTTGTCTTTTCTAATATTAATTTTTTTAACTGACAATTCAACTATTCAAGTTTGTTTGAAAATTGATCTTTGTTAGTTGAAATTTCAAACATCTGGTTGAAAATTCTTTTTTTTTTTAGTAGAAAATTCTTCTTTTTTAGTAGGAAATAATTCTTCTTGGTTGAAAATTCATCGTTTTGGTTAAAAATTCGTCTTTTTTTAATATTAATCTTTTTAAATGAAAATTTAAGTATTTAAATTTTCTTTGAAAATTGATCTTTGTTAGTTGGAAATGCATGTATTTTGTTGAAAATTCTTGCTTTTTAGTTTAAAATAATTCTTCTTGGTTGAAAATTCATCATTTTGGTTAAAAGTTTAATTATGCCTGGTTGAAAGACGACGTTGTTAAAAATTCATTTTGTTGATTGGTTAAAAATTCGTTTTTTCTTAATAATAATCTTTTTAACTGACGATTTAACTATTGAAATTTTGTTTGAAAATTGATCTTTGTTAGTTGAAAATTCATGTATTTTGTCAAACATTCTTTTTTTTTTGCAGAAAATAATTCTTCTTGGTGAAAAATTCATCATTTTGGTTAAAAATTCGTATTTTAAGAAAAATATTAATTTTTTTGAATGAATATTTAAGAATTAAATTTTTGTTTAAAAATTGATCTTTTTTAGTTGAAAATTCATGTATTTTGTCAAACATTCTTTTTTTTTGCAGAAAATAATTCTTCTTGGTGAAAAATTCATCATTTTGGTTAAAAATTCATATTTTAAGAAAAATATTAATTTTTTTGAATGAATATTTAAAAATTAAATTTTTGTTTAAAAATTGATCTTTGTTAGTTAAAATTTCAAACATTTTGTTGAATTTTTTTTTTTAGTAGAAAATAATGCTTCTTGGTTAAAAATTCATCATTTTGTTAAAAATTCGTTTCCTATTGAATTTAATATGGTACCCAAAATAATGTTTTCTCCAAAAGAATTTTTTCCCCTATTTTTATGAAAAATTACCCTACTATCCCTATTTTGACATCATTTTGGACTGTGAAGTCTGTACGTATATTTTAGTATTAAAAAAATAATTTGCATTTTATTAAGCATGCAATTTACTAATGATATTTCTTTTCCTCCTCCTTCCTTATTTTTTATCCTTATCTTTCTTCCCCTTTTCCCTTCTTTCTGATTTTGATTTCCGGTTTGACTGCGGATGCTCGATGACGACTCGACGATCAAACTTTTTACCAACATCACAATTTTGATAACCATCATGTCATAATGACGATCGCCACGGCAGCGGTGAGTACCCGACTTTTCAAACTGATAACTTATAAAGATTATTTTTAGTCATACTTTTATACTCGCGGCGAACAGGCGTAATTTGTTCTTCAACAAATATTATTTAAGCAAAAAGTTGTTTAAAAAATACGGAAATCTTAGGCAAGACTCAATTTTTCAAAATCTCCCTTTAAATTTCAATACCAAGTGCAGTGATTCAAAATTTTGGAAATTATTTAGCCAGCCAAATTATTTCATGGTGAAATAATTTTCAAAAATATTTATCTATACTTTTTGTACTCATTGGACCGGGAAACCGGGAATTTTTTGTGACCTGGAAATGAGAGTGGATTTATTTTTTGACCGGGAATTTAACAAATTCAAGTTAAGTTTACTTGTTAACTTTTTTAATTATTAAATGATTCAGTTTACATTGCATAATTCTGAAATTTTTTATTTTACAAATTTTACGTTTTGAAAACTGAAATATAGTTCGAGTTTTAGGAATCTAACAATAATTGAACTTTTTCAATTGGAAGGCCATAGTATTTTTTTAAATATTAATTTCGATAAAAACTTTATAAACTTTTTTCAATTTTTAAATAATTTTTTATTGATAGTTTCATGATTAAACGCTTTTATTCAATTTAAATTTATTTTATTCAGCTTAAATAATTTATAAACTGAATTGTTTCAAATAGAAAGCCTTGAGTCTTTAAAATTTAAGAGTGCTAAATTTAAACTTTGAATGTAACAATTTGAATTGTTCCATTTCACAATTCCAACTTTAAAAGAAAGGGAAGAAATTTTGGTATTTAATTTTTTTCGAATCGGAAGAATTTTTTTGTTTTCAACATTTTTATTGTGTTTAAAATGAGGAAATTTTTCTTGTTGATTTTTTTGTAACTGACAGAAAGAAATTTTATATTTTCAAGGTTTTTATCTAGTCGGAAAGGAGGAAAATTTTGCTTTTACTTTTTTCTGAATTGGAAGTCTTTTTTGCTTTTTGATCATTTCTATTGAGTTGAAAGGAATGCAATTTTCGTTATTTATTTTTGTTCTGAATTCTAAGAGGTCATTTTTTCTTTTGAACATTTTTATTGAGTTTAAGGGAAGAATTTTTTTATTGACTTTTTTTCTTAATTGGAAGAGGAAAATTTGATATTTTTAACATGTTTATTGATTTTAAAAGGATGAAATTTTGGTTTTCAATTCTTTTTTAATTGAAAGAGGGAACTTTTCTATTTTTAACATTTTAATTGAGTTTGTAGGGAGGAAATTTTATTTTTTAATTTTTTCTTAATTTTCTGTTTTTTCTGAAAAGGGAAAGTTTTTTTTTAAAGATTTTTATCTATTTGCAACAGAAGAACTTTTAAAACTTTTGGTTATTTATTTTTCTTCTAAACTGGAAAAGGACATTCTGTCTTTTTATAATTTTAATTGAGTATAAGGAAAGGATTTTTATTTTTAATTTTTTCTTAATTAGAAGACGAAAAATGGTAATTTTTATTATTTTTATTGAATTTGAGGGGAGAGAATTTTGGTTTTCAATTTTTTCTGAATTGAAAAATGGAAATTTATTCGTTTTCGAAATTTTTACCAAGTTGAAAAGAAGGAAATTTGGTATTAAATATTGTATGAATTCGCATAAGGACATTTTTAATTATCAAGATTTTTATCAAGTTGTAAAGGAAAAATTTTCGTTCTTAATTTTTTGTAAATTGGAAAACTAAAATTTAATTATTTTGAAAATTTTTATCGAGTCAGAAATAAGGAAATTTTGTTTTTCAATTTTTTCGGCAATAGAAAAGGGAAGTTTGGTTGTTTTCAAGATTTTCATCATGTTTGAAAGGAAGAAATTTTGTTTTTTAATTTTTTTCGGAATTGGAAAATGGAAATTTTTTTATTTTCAAGATTTTTATCAAGTTGGTAAGGAGGAAATTTTCGTTTTAAGTATTTTATGAATTGGAATAGGAAAATTTTTTTTTTAATTTTTCCTGAATTGGAAAAGGAAAAATTTTGTTGTTTACCAGATTTTTATCAAGCCGGAGAAGAAGATATTTTGGTTCTTAATTTTTTCTGAAATGGAAAATGAAAATTTTATTGTTTTCAAGATTTTTTTAAGTTAAAAGGGAATACATTTTCTTTTTGAATTTTTTCTGAATTGGAAGAAAAAATTTTATTTTTAACATTCTTATGATGTTGGAAGGAAGGAAATTTTGGTTTTTAATCTTTTTTTAGTTGGAAAAGGAAAATTAGGATTTTCAATTTCTTATGAATTGAAAAAGAGGAATTTTGTTATTTTCAAGATTTTTATTAAAATGTGAAAAAGAAAATTTTGGTTTTAAATATTTTATTCATTCGTATAGGGGCATTTTTAATTTTTTAAGATTCTTATCAAGTTATGAGGGAGGAAATTTTTTTTCAATTTTTTCTGAATTGGGCAAAGTATAATTTTTTATTTTAAACACTTTTATGGAGTTGGAAGGGTGGAAATTTTGGTTTATAATTTTTTCTGAATTGGAAAAGGCGAGTTTTAATTTTCAATTTCTTCTGAATTGGAAAAGAGCAATTTTATTATTTTTAAGATTTGTATCAAGTTGAAAGGAAGGAAATTTTGGTTTTCAATTTTTCCTGAATTAGAAGAGGAAAATTTTGTTATTTCCAAGATTTTTATCAAGTTAGAAAAGTGAAAATTTTGTTTTGTTGGAAAGGAGAAAATTTTGTTTTTCAATTTTTTCTCAATTGGGAAAGGGAAATATTGTTATTTTTAAAATTTTTATTAAGTTGGAGAAGAGGTAATTTTGTTTTTAAATATTTTATGAAATGGAAGATTGATCATTTTTAATTTTTAAAATTTGTATTTAGTTTAAAGGGAGTAAATTTTATTTTTTTTCTGAGTCGGAAGAAAAATATTTTATTTTCATTTTAAACATTTTTATAGTGTTAAAAGGGAGGAAATTTTGGTTTTCAATTTCTTCTGAATTGAAAAAGGTAAGTTTGTTTGTTTTCAAGATTTTTATCAAGTTTAAAAGAAAAAAATTTTGGTTTTTAATTTTTTTGTAATTGGAAAATGGAAATTTTTTTATTTTTAAGATTTTTTTTTAAGTTGAAAAGGAGGAAATTTTTGTTTTAAGTATTTTATGAATTGCAAAAGGGAAATTTTATTTCCAATTTTTTCTGAATTGGGAAAGGAAAATTTTGTTGTTTTCCAGATTTTTATTAAGCCGGAGAGGAAGAAATTTTGGTTTTCAATTTTTTCTAAAATGGAAAATGGAAATTTTTTCGTTTTCAAGATTTTTTTAAGTTGAAGGAAAATAAATTTTTTTTCCATTTTTTCTGAATTAGAAGACAAATTTTTATTTTTAACATTCTTATGATGTTGGAAGGAAGAAAATTTTGGTTTCCAATCTTTTTTGAGTTGAAAAAAGGGAAATTTGGATTTTCAATTTCTTCTGAATTTGAAAAGGGGAATTTTGGTATTTTCAAGATTTTCATCAAGTTGTAAAGGAGAACATTTTAGTTTCAAATATTTTAGAAAGTCGCATAGGAAATTTTGAATTTTTCAAGATTTTTATCAAGTTGTAAGGGAGGAATATTTTTTTTATAATTTTTTCTTGAATTGGAAGAAGTATAATTTTTTATTTTCAACACTTTTATGGAGTTGGAAGGGTGGAAATTGTAGTTTATATTTTTTTTCTGAATTGGAAAAGGCAAGTTTTAATTTTCAATTTCTTCTGAATTGGAAAAGAGAAATTTGATTATTTTAAACATTTTTATAGTGTTGGAAGGGAGGAAATTTCGTTTTTCAATTTTTTTCTGAATTAGAAAAGGGAAATTTTGTTATTTTCAAGATTTTTATCAAGTTGGAGAAGAGGAAATTTTCTTTTTAAATATTTCATGAAATGAAAGATTGATAATTTTTAATTTTCAAAATTTGTATTTGAGTGAAAGGGAGTAAATTTTCTTTTTCATTTTTTTTTTTGGATTTGAAGAAAAATAATTTTTTATTTTATACATTTTTATAGTGTTGGAAAGGAGGAAATTTTGGTTTTCAATTTTTCCTGAATTGAAAAAGGGAAATTTTATTTTCAATCTTTTCTGAATTGGAAAAAGAAAATTTTGTTGTTTTCCAGATTTTTATTGAGCTGGAGAGGAAGAAATTTTGGTTTTTAATTTTTTCTGAAATTGAAAATGGAAATTTTGTTATTTTCAAGATTTTTTAAGTTGAAAAGGAGAAAATTAAAAACATATATATTTTATGAAATGGAAGATTGATCATTTTTAATTTTCAAAATTTGTATTTAGTTGAAGGGAGTAAATGTTCTTTTTCATTTTTTTCTGAATTAGAAAAAAAATAATTTTATATTTTAAACATTTTTATAATTTTGGAAAGGAGGAATTTTTGTTTTTTAATTTTTTTTTTCATTGGAAAAGGAAAATTTTGTTATTTTCAAGATGTTTATCAAGTTGGAAAAGAGGAAATTTTGTTTTTAAATATTTTATGAAATAAAAGATTGATCATTTTTAATTTTTTTAATTTGTATTCAGTTGAAAGGGAGTACATTTCCTTTCACATTTTTTTTCTGAATTTGAAGAAAAATAATTTTTTATTTTTAACATTTTTATAATGTTGGAAGGGAGAAAATTTTGTTTTTCAATTTTTTCTGAATTGGAAAAGGGAAATTTGGTTATTTTCAAGATTTGTATCAAGTTGGAAAAGAGGAAATTTTGTTTTTGAACATTTTTTATGAAATGGAAGATTGATAATTTTCAATTTTCAAAATTTGTATTTATTTGAAGGGAGTAAATTTTCTTTTTCATTTTTTTCTGAATTTAAAGAAAAATAATTTTTTATTTTAAACATTTTGATAGTGTTGGAAGGGAGCAAATTTTTGTTTTCAATTTTTTCTGAATTGGAAAAGGGAAATTTGGTTGTTTTAAAGATTTTTATTAAGTTTGAAAGGAAGAAATTTTGGTTTGTAATTTTTTTCGGAATCGGAAGATGGAAATTTTGCTATTTTTAAGTTTTGTTTAGTGTTGTGAAGAAGGAAATTTCGGTTTTAAATATTGTATGAATTGGAAAAGGGAAATTTTATTTTCAATTTTTCCTGAATTAGAAAAGGAAAATTTTGTTGTTTTCTAGATTTTTATCAAGCCAGAGTTAAGAAATATTGGTTTTTAATTTTTTCTGAAATGGAAAATGGAAATTTTGTTCTTTTTAAGATTTTTTCAAGTTGAAGAGGAGAACATTGAAAAAATTATATATTTTATGAAATGGAAGATTGATAATTTTTAATTTTCAAAATTTATATTTAGTTGAAAGGGAGTAAATTTTCTTTTTCATTTCTTTCTGGATTTGAAGAAAAATAATTTTTCATTTCAAACATTTTTATAGTGTTGGAAGGGAGGAAATTTTGTTCTTCAATTTTTTCTGTATTAAAAAAGGGAAAATTTGTTTACAAGATTTTTGTCAAGTTGAAAGGGATACAATTTTGATTTTTAATTTTTTCTAAATTGGAAAAGGAAAAATAAAATTTTTTAATTTTTTCCGAATTAGAAAAAGGACAAGATTTTTATCGAGTTTGAATGAAAAAATTTTTGTTTCTTATTTTTTTTTCTGAGTGTAAAAAAGGTTATTTTTGTTATTTTCAAAATTTTCATCAAGCTGGAAAGGAGAAAATTGTAGTTTTAAATATTTTATGAATTGAAAGAATGTTAATTTTTATTTTTTAAAGTTTGTATGGATTTAGAAGGAAGGAAATTTTTTCTTTTTATAATTTTAATTCAGTTTGAGAAAAGAATTTTTATTTTCATTTTTTTCTGAATTAGAAGAAGGAAATTCGTTATTTTTAACATTTTTATTGAGTTTTGAAGGAGGAAATTTTGGTTTTAAATTTTTTTCTGAATTGGAAAAAGAAAAGTTTGTTATTTTCAAGATTTTTATCAACTTGGAAAGGAGAAAATTTTGGTTTTAAATATTTTATGAATTGGAAGAATGCAAATTTTTATTTTTCAAAGTTTGTATGGATTTAGAAGGAAGGAAATTTTTTCTTTTTATAATTTCAATTCAGTTTGAGAAAAGAATTTTTATTTTCATTTTTTTTCTGAGTTAGAAGAAGGAAATTTGTTATTTTTAACATTTTTATTGAGTTTTAAAGGAGGAAATTTTGGTTTTCAATTTTTTTCTGAATTGGAAAAAGAAAAGTTTGTTATTTTCAAGATTTTTATCAAGTTGGAAAGGAGAAAATTCTGGTTTTAAATATTTTATGAATTGGAAGAATGCAAATTTTTATTTTTCAAAGTTTTTATGGATTTAAAAGGGAGGAAATTTTTTGTTTTTATAATTTTAATTCAGTTTAAGAGAAGAATTTTTATTTTCTTTTTTTTTCTGAGTTAGAAGAAGGAAATTTGGTATTTTTAACATTTTTATTGAGCTTCAAAAGACGAAATTTTCGTTTTCAATTTTTGCTGAATTGGTAAACGTAAATTTTAATATTTTCAAGATTTCTATCAAGTTTGAAAGAAAAAAAATTTATTTTAAATATTTTATGAAATCGCATTGATCATTTAAATAAAAAATTTCGGAACTAAAAATTTGTTAAGCTTTATTTTTAAAACTTTAAAATTCAATAGATTTCCACTTTGACTGCTTTATTTTGCAGTTCAGTTTTGACTACTTCAAATGAAATAATTTTAGTTTTGATAAGTTGAAATGTTTAGTTTCAATGACCGTGAAAATTTTTTGGGACCCTGAAAAAACCCCTTAATTTTTTTCATAAAAAAAATTGGAACAATTCAAAAATATTCTGTACAGGAAGATAAATTATATTCTAAAAATTGGATACCGTTTATTCTTTTTGAAGTTATTTTTCTAATTTAGATCGAATGATTTTGATTATTTAATTGAGCGAATTTTTTTTAGTTATGATAAAATTCCTGCTCTCTGACGTCACGAATTAAGATAAGTGAGTCAATCTCAACAGGGTTTTAAGTATTCGCAGTATTCGTTCAAATACGTTTCATGGGAACAACGTATCGATTTAGTTTGCTCTTCATGTCATATTGCAACCCTTGCATGAAATTTATTCTCATTTGCATTTCTCATCCAGGAATGCTACCCCCGAAAAATATCGGGTTCTGCTAACTAGTTTCACCAATAAAAAAGAAGAAAGGTTAAAAACCTGGATTTTTCCTTGATTTTTTTTAAACCTTGAAAACCTGGAAATCTCCTTGATTTTTCGCGAGAAACTTAAATTAAATATTTTTTTTGCTTTTGAAACAGTTCCTTTATTGAAATGCGAAGAGTAATTTAAATCTTTTAGTCTATCATGAAAGAAACATATCGTTTAGAAGAAATCTTGCTACTGAAAAAATTTTTATTTATCAGCATATAATTTATCTTTTGTTCATTACAGAATAAACAAAGATAATTCAAGGCACTTTTTGTAGACTGTACTAATTATTTTGTAGATTGTATTGAATAGACTTTAATATTACGAAGGAAATTTTGGTTTTCAATTTTTCCTGAATTGGAAAAGTGATTTTTTTTTTATTTTCGAGATTTTTATCAAGTTGGAAATGTTGTTTTTCAATTTTTTCTTAATTGGAAAAGTGAATTTTCTTTATATTCAAGATTTTTATCAAGTTGGGAAATTTGGTTTTCAATTTTTCCTGAATTCGAAAAGAGAAGTTTCGTTATTTTCAAGATTTTTATCAATTTGGAAAAGAGGAAATTTTAGTTTTCAATTTTTTCTGAATTGGAAAAATTAAATTTTGTTGTTTTCAAGATTTTTATGAAGTTGGAAAGGAGGAAATTTTGCTTAGGAAAATTTGGTTATTTTCAAGATTTTTATCGAATTGGAAAGAAGGAAATTTTGGTTTTCAATTTTTTCTGAATTGGAAAAGTGATTTTTTTTATTCTCAAGATTTTTATCAAGTTGGAAATTTTTGTTTTCAATTTTTTTTGAATTAGAAAAGTAAATATTTTTTTTATTTTCAAGATTTTCATCAAGTTGGGAATTTTGATTTTTAATTTTTCCTGAATCCGAAAAGGGAAATTTTGTTATTTTCAAGATTTTTATCAATTTGGAAAGGAGGAAATTTTGCTTAGTGAAATTGGGTTATTTTCAAGATTTTTTTCAATTTGGAAAAAAGAAAGTTTTGGTTTTCAATTTTTTCTGAATCGGAAAAGTAATTTTTTTTATTTTCAAGATTTTTATCAAGCTAGAAATTTTGGTTTTCAATTTTTTCTGATTTGTAAAAGTGATTTTTTTTATTTTCAAGATTTTTATCAAGTTGGAAGTTTTGGTTTTCAATGTTTTCTGAATTGGAAAAGTAATTTTTTTTATTTTCAAGATTTGTATCAAGTTGGGAATTTTGGTTTTCAATTTTTCCTGAATTCGAAAAGGGAAATTTTGTTATTTTCAAGATTTTTATCAATTTAGAAAGGAGGAAATTTTGGTTTTTAATTTTTTCTGAATTGGAAAAGGTAAATTTTGTTATTTTCAAGATTTTTATCAAGTCCGAAATAAGAAAATCTCGGTTTTCAATTTCTTCTGAATTAAAAAATGAAATCTTTAAAAAAATTTTATTATGTTTGGTTTTCAATTTTTGTTATTTTTGTTATTTTAAAGTAGCAAATTTTCCTCTTTTAATTTGGAGAAAAAATTAAAATTAAATAGTTAACAGAAATTTCATTCTTTCATATAAAAAAAAATCTTGAAAATTAAAAATTTCCCTTTTCCAATTCAGAAAAAATGGAAAATCAAAATTTCCCTTTTCCAATTCAGAAAGAATTTAACACCAAAATTTCCAACTTGATAAAAATCTTGAAAATAAAAAATTTCCCTTTTACATTTCCGAACAAATTAAAAACAAAATTTTCTCCTTTTCAACTCGATAAAAATCTTGAAAGTAACAAAATTTCCCTTTTTCAATTCAGAAAGAATTTAACACAAAAATTTCCAACTTGATAAAAATCTTGAAATAAAAAAATTTCCCTTTCCCAATTCCAAACAAATTAAAAACCAAAATTTCCTTTCTTCCAACTCGATAAAAATCTTGAAAATAACCAAATTTCCCTTTTCCAATTTAGAAAAAAATGAAAACCAAAATTTCCTTATTTCCAACTGGATAAAAATCTTTAAAATAACCTAATTTCCTCCTTTTCAACTTTATAAAAATCTTCAAAAAATTTTTTTTTTACAATTACGTACAAATTAAAAACCCAAATTCCTCCTTTCCAATTTGATAAAAATTTGAAAATAACATTAGAAAAATTCTAATGAAATCGTCGTTAGAGTTGAAAAAAATCGAAAATAAATGAGAAAATTTGAAAAATTTTTGATTATAGCTTCCTTATTTTTACCATGATAAAATGAGATTTTTACTTGTTTTTCAAAAAATTATTTGACCAGTAATCGGCAAAGTTTAACATCCGAAATTAATTTACAATAATATTCTAAGAAAAAGAGTCTTTTTGCTCCGAAATTAATGTTCTTCTTCCAGTTTCTGAAAGAAGAGAATAGTTCAGTTTAATTCGTGCTGCGAAAAAAATAATAAATTAATAGCTGAGTGCTTGTCGTCCATTCGGTGTTAAATCCTCAGACACGCTTCTTCGGTTAGTTAGCGAAACGGAATCTACTTGCGCAATATGTGAATTGAGAAAGTAGATAAAACAAAAAGTTCCCCTTTTCAACTTGATATAAATCTTGAAAATATCAAAGTTTTCCTGTTTCAATTCAGAAAAAATTGAAATCCAAAATTTCCTTATTTGCAACTAAATAAAAATGTTAAAAATAGAAAATTCCCGCTTGAAATTCAAAAAAAAAATTTAAATTATTATTTCTGACTTTCAAACTAAATGAAGATTTTAAAAGTAACGAATTTTTCTCTTCTAATTTCGAAAAAATTGAAAATAAAATAAGATAAATTTCATTATTTCCAACTTAAAATCTTAAAAATTAAAAATGTCCCTATACCAATTCATAAACACCACAATTTCCTTCTTTTCAACTTGATAAAAATCTTTAAAATAACAAAATTTCCTTTTTCCAATTGAGAAAAAATTGAAAACCAAAATTTCCTTCGTTTCAACCCAATAAAAATATTTAACAGAAAAAATGTTCTATTCAGATTCAGAAGAAAGAGCAAATAAACAAAATTCCATCTCTTCCAACTCAATAAAACTCTTGAAAATTTAAAATGTCTCCATGCCAGTTCAGGAAAAATTAAAAGTTTCAATTTCCTCGTTTCCGACTTAATAAGAATCTTGAAAGTAACAAAATTTACTGTTATCAATTCAAAAAAAAAATTTTAACCACAATTTCTACTGAAAATAAAATAATCACAAATAATTCATTCTTTCCTAGTAAACAAAAAATCTTGAAAATTGGAAATGTCCCAATGACAATTTATAAATATTTAAAAAGGAAATTTCCTCCATTCCAACTTGATAAAAATCTTGAAAATAATAAAATTTTTTGCTTGCATTAAAAAATAGAAATTGAAAACCACAATTTACACCTTTCCAACTTAAAAAAATCTTGAAAATTAAAAATGTCAATGACAATTCATTGAATGTTCTAAACAAAAATTTCCTCCTTTTCAACTTGTTAAAAATCTTAAAAATAAAATTTCCCCTTCTCCAGTTCAGAAAGAACTGAAAACCAAAATTTCCAACTTGATAAAAATCTTGAAAATAAAAAATTTCCGTTTTCCAATACAGAAAAAATTATAAAAACAAAATTTACTTCTTTCCAACTTGATAAAAATTTTGAAGATAACAAAATTTTCCTTTTCCAATTTCGAACAAATTAAAAACCAAAATTTCTTTCTTTCCAAGTCGATAAAAAGCTTGAAAATTACAACATTTCTTTTTTTCAATTCAGAAAAAAGTAAAAATAAAAATTTCAAACTCAATAAAGATTTTAAAAGTAGCAAATTTTCCTCTTTTAATTCAGAGAAAAAATTAAAATTAAATAGTTAACAGAAATCCCATTCTTTCATATCAAAACAAATCTTGAAAATGAAAAATGTCCCTATGCCAATTCATCAATATTCAAAACCAAAATTTTTTCCTTTACAACTTGATAAAAATCTTGAAAGAAAAAAAATTTTACTTTCCAACTGGATAAAAATCTTAAAAATAACCAAATGTCTTGCTTTCAAGCTTGATGAAAATGTTGAAAATAATATTTGGAAATTTAAAAAAAAAGCTCAAATATTCTCGTTTCTAACTTGATAAGAACCTTCAAAATAACAAAATTTACCGTTATCAATTAAAAAAAAAAAATTTTAACGAAAATTTTTTACCGAAAATAAAATAACTAAGAAAAAATGAATTCTGTGCTATTCAAAAAAAATCTTGAAAATTAAAAATGGCCCTATGACAATTTATTAATATTTAAAAACAAAATTTCCTTCTTTCCAACTTGATAAAAATTTTGAAAGTAATAAAATTTTCCGTTTTCATTTTTAAAAAATTTTTAACTAAAATTTCCGCGTTTCCAACTTGATGAAAATCTTGAAAATAAAAAAATTTCATTTTCCAATTCAGAAAGAAAATTTTAATCGAAGTTTCTTCCTTTCCAGCTTCATAGAAATCTTGAAAACAACCAAATTTCCCTTTTCCAATCCAGAAAGAATTAAACACTGAAATTTCCAACTTGATAAAAATCTTGAAAATAAAAAATTTCCCTTTTCCTATTCCTAACAAATTAAAAACCAAAATTATTCTCTTTCCAAGTCAATAAAAAGCTTGAAAATTACAACATTTCTTTTTTTTTAGAGAAAAAATTAAAATTAAATAGTTAACATAAATCTCATTCTTTCACATTGAAAAAAATCTTGAAAATTAAAAATGTCCCTATGCCAATTCATCAATATTTAAAACCAAAATTTTCTCCTTTCCAACTTGATAAAAATCTTGAAAGTAAAAAAATTTCCTGTTATCAATTAAAAAAAGAAAAATAGCCATAATTTCTTCCTATCCAACTTTACAAAAATCTTGAAAATATAAATTTTCCCTTTTCCAATTCAGAAAAAAATATAAACCCAAAGTTTCTTCCTTTCCAACTTAATAAGAATCTTGAAAACAAATAAATTTCCCTTTTCCATTTAAAAAAAAATTGAAAACCAAAATTTGCACCTTTTCAAATTGATAACAATTTTAAAAATAAAAAATTTTATTTTCCCACTGGATAAAAATCTTAAAAATAACCAAATGTCCTGCTTTTAGCTTGATTAAAATGTTGAAAATAATATTTGGAAATTTTAAAAAAAGCTCAAATATTCTCGTTTCTAACTTGATAAGAACCTTGAAAATAACAACATTTACCGTTATCAATTCAAAAAAAAAATTTAACTAAAATTTTTTACTGTAAATAAAATAAGTAAGAAAAAATGAATTCTTTCCTTTTCAAAAAAATATGTTGAAAATTAAAAATGTCCCTATGATAATATATTAATACTTAAAAACAAAATTTTCTCCTTTACAACTTGATAAAAATTTTGAAAGTAACAAAATTTCCCGTTTTCATTTTTTTTTAAATTTCAAACTAAAATTTCCACGTTTCCAACTTGATAAAATCTGGAAAATAACCAAATTTCCCTTTCCCAATACAGGAAGAATTGAAAGCCAAAATTTCCTCCTTTCCAACTTTATAGAAATCTTGAAAACAACCAAATTTTCCTTTTTCAATTCAGAAAGAATTGAAAACCAATATTTTCAACTTGATGAAAATCTTGAAAATACAATATTTTCCTTTTTCAAATCAGAAAAAATAGAAAGTCAAAATTTTCCTTTTTCAATTCAGAAAGAATTTAACACCAAAACTTCCAACTTGATCAAAATCTTGAGAATAAAAAATTTCCCCTTTCCTTTTCCGAACAAATTAAAAACAAAATTTTCTCCTTTCCAACTTGATGAAAATCTTGAAAGTAACAAAATTTCCCTTTTACAATTCAGAAAGAATTTAACACAAAAATTTCTAACTTGATAAAAATCTTGAAAATAAAAAATTTCCCTTTCCCAATTCCAAACAAATTAAAAACCAAAATTTCCTTTCTTCCAACTCGATAAAAATCTTGAA
>JAUELO010000244.1:2784012-2803979 GCA_032357855.1 Amphibolips quercusostensackenii | reverse complement strand
CCCTGTGAACAATGGGAGAAAAGCCGAGTGTAATCCCAAAGGCCGGCTCTTTCAGCCGGTTCGATGACGCGAGTCGCACCTTCTCCCCTTCTAAAAAAGAGTGAAAAAAAACATTTTGGTGAGAGGAATACCAGGAAAAGAGTTTAGATGAATTTTTGGTTGATTTTCTGGTTTTAATGTGAAAGTGAGATTTGCACAATCAGTGAATAGATCTTCTATGAAATTTAATTTCATCCTTTTCAGGGCCGGTAGCTATTTTCAATTCTTTTTTTTTTTCTTTTTTTGTAGGTATCATTAAGTCAAAAGGTTTTAAAAAGACTGGATTGTTCCATTGACATCTTATTGATTTACGATTAACAATTGTGTCGCAAAGTAATTTTAAATTTATCACGAGTTCAGTTTTCTTTTCAGTGGTAGAATTTTAATGAAATAAATGTTTACTAATTAGGTAAGGTATTCCGTTGTGGTTTTTTCAGTTTCCATACTTCAACAGTAATTTTGACACATGTAAACAATTTTAATCTGTGACTTTAATTGAGGTTATGTCAAGCTTGTAAAGCACAGGGGAGAGCGCTGAAATTAATTCAATTTGTTTTTTTTCTGTTCAGAATTTTTCTCTGTTCTTCTCTTCTTATCGGGTATTTTTCTGGGTTCGTGATTTTATTATTTTTAGTTTTATTAGAGCTAATTGAACAAGTTACAATTCTATTTTTATTTATTTTATTTATTATTATGGTTTGAAAGATCATTAGCAAACGTCAATTTGGCTTAATGTATCATTTTGATTCTTAAAAGTTAGGAACTCCAAAAATGTATTTAATGTCAACAATATTGACACATTTATATTCGAAAAAAGTTGGCATTCATGTTCAAGACGTTTAGCTGCTTTTGATACAATCTACAGTTTTTTCTTACACGTAACACTTGAATTGGTTCATAATTTTTCAAGAATATGTAGACCATCTGATTGTATAATTACGTATAATTGTTGTTTTAAACTGATATTTTCAAAACTTTAAAAACTATTTTTTTATAAAACTGGTCAGGGAAAATCTGAAAGTGAAAACCTACTTCTTTTTTGAAGAATAACCCTCTTTGTTAAATATTTATCGTTTTAGTTGAAAATTCAACTTTTTAGTTAAAAATTCCACTGTTATATTTTTCTTTGAAAATTCAACTTTTTTTTTGTCGAAAATTGTGCTGCTTTGTTCAATATTAATTTTATTTATTGAAGATTTAACACATTGCTGGATTTTTTTATTCAAAATAGATTTTTGGAACTGCAAAATTAAATATTCATTTTTGGTGGGAAATTGATTTTTTTAGGTGTGAAATTCATTTTTTTTGTTGAAAATTTATATTTTCAGCTTAAAAATTCAACTGATTTGTCAACAAATATTTTTCAATCTTTAATAATAAATACTAATTTAGTTAGTCGAATATTTAACTAGTTTAACAATTTGTTTTTTTGTAGTTGGAAATTAATTTTTTTCAAACTGAAAATTAAACGTACATTTTTATTTTATTTTTTTTAAAGCTCCATTATTTGTTTGAAAGTTCATTTTTGTGGTTTGAAGATTTAAATACTTTGTTAAAAGAACTCTTCTTTTGTCGAAAATTTGTTTTTTTAACTGAAAATTTAAATGTTTCATTATTAACTGAAAATGTATCTTTTTGGCTTAAAAGTTCGATTATTTAATTGAAAAATCCGTCTTTGTAGGTTAAAAATTCGACTATTTTGTTGAAAATTTAATTATTTTATTAAAAATTCAATTATTTTGTTAAAAGTTACGTTTTTTTCGAAATTAGAATTACTTTGATAAGAATTCATTTTATTGGTTAAAGATTAAACTATTTTGTTGAAAAATCGTTGTTTTTTTGTGGAAAATTACTTTTCCTAACTGAAAATTGAACTATTACATTTTTAGTGGAAAAGACATCATTTTTAGATAATAATTAAATTATTATATTTCTTATTGAGAATTTTTCTTTTTCTTTTGGTTGTAAATTTTACTGCTTTGTCCAAAAATTATTTTATTAGTCGAAGTTTTATCACATTGCTTGATTTTTTTATTCAAACCCGATTTCTTAAACTGCAAAATTAAATATTCATTTTTGGTTGAAAATTGATTGTTTTTTGTTAAAAATTAATTTTTTTTACTAAAAATTAAACTTTTCGATTTTTGGTTGATTTTTTGTTTTGAAAGTTTGATTATTTGGTTACAAAATTTATCTTTGTAGGTTGAAGATTAAACTACTTTTTAAAAGAATAATTTTTTTGTTAAAAATTCATATTTTCAGCTTAAGAGTCCAACTGTTTTGTCAAAAATAATTTGTTTGTTAAAGATTCATAATTTTAGTTGTAAATTAATCTATTTAGTCGAAAGTTTAACTATGTAGTTTGTTAACAGTTCTTGTTTTATTTATTGTTGCAAATTATTTAGCAAATGAAATTTAAATATCCATTAAACTTTTTTAATCTTGTTTAAACTTGTTTATCCATAAGAATATCCATTAAAATTAAATATCCATTTTTGGTTAATTTTTTTTTAATTTCAATTATTTGGTTGAGAATTAAACTTTTTAGATTGAAGATTAAACTGCTTTGTTAAAAGAAAGATTTTTTTTGTTGAAAATTGATATTTTCAGCTTCAAAAATTAAACTGTTTTGTCAGAAAAATATTTTTTTGTCAAAGATTCATATTTTTAGTTGTAAATTAATCTGTTTAGTCAAAAATTGAACTAGTTTTTTAACAAGTCGTTTTTTTATGTTGAAAATTGATTTCTTCAAAATGAAAATTAATGTATTCCATTTTTGGTTGAATTTTTTTTAAGTTTGATTATTTGGTTGAAAATTCTTCTTTTAAGGTTGAAGATTGAATTACTTTGTTAAAAATATTTATTGCTTGTTTTTAATTTATATTTTCAGCTTTAAAATTCAACTATTTTGGCAAAAAAAATTTTTTGTTAAAGATTCATAATTTTAGTTGTAAATGGATCTATTTAGTTGAAAATTTAACTAGTTTGTAAACAGTTCGTTTTATCTATTGTTGCAAATTAATTTTTTTTAACTGAAAAATAAACTTCCATTTTCTGTTGATTTTTTTTGTAAGTTCGATTATTTGGTTGAAAAATTCATCTTTGCTGGTTGAAGATTGACCTACTTTGTTAAAATAATCGTTTTTTTTAAATATATATTTTAGTTAAAAATTTTTTTTTTTTAACTGAATGTTTAACTATTCCAGTTAAAGATTTATCATTCTAGTTGAAAATTCATTTCTTTAGTTGAAAGTTAAACTGTTGTGTTGCAAATTAGTTTTTTTGAACTAAGAATTCAACTACTTAGTTAATTTTTTTTTAAGATTCATATAATTGTTTAAAAATTTAATTTTTTTTTTTGAAAGTTAAACTATTTTGTTGCAAATTCGTTTCTGTGTTGTTGAAAATTAATTTTCTTTTTTGAAAATTCATCTGTTTCATTTAAGAATTCAACTCTTTTGGTAAAAATTAAATTAGTTTATTGAAAATTCGTTTTTTGTGGTTGTTAAATGTAATTATTTTTGGTTATTATTTTCTTTATTTTGAGATTGGAATTTTATAGTAATCCTGCGTTTGTAAAAATTTATTTAAAAAGAACTCGCGAAAGAATTTAGATTTTAAATACATACAAAGAAAGTTAACGATCTGAATTTGTCCCAACTTGCCAATCTTTTTCCTTGGGCCCTCTTGGGATGTAAAATTGAAACACGCACAACCCCGGAAGTCTCCTGGGGCGTTCCCCATAAATTTCCATTTTTCAAGGGGTCTTTTGCAAGTGAAATTCATTTTCTTCCTATCGACTATTTCAAGCCTCAGTTGGTGAGGAATATGAGTCATTGTTTCCTCTTCATCTCTCGGGTTATCACAATATTTTCTTTTTCATTGTTTACAATTTACATTAATTTTTCAAGACTGCTGACATGGATTGATATACCTTTGATGTCCTTGGATTATGTTTATTTTCTAAATACTGAACAGAATTTTTTCGTGTTTGCTTACTCTTTTAGAGATAAGGAATAGAGAATGCTTTCTATTATGTTTTTTGAAAAATGTTTGTATCTATGGAGGTCGTTTCTAATTTTAAATTGTTCCATGATAAAATTGTTTCATTTTGAAGGAAACAAGTTTTTAATTTTAAAGGTCCAAATTTGACGATTTTAATTTTAATTTTTAATTAATTGATTGATATTGTAAAACTATATTTTAAATTGTAATGATTAATTTGAAGTTTAAAAAATTCATATTAGAATAATATTATACTTAAAAATTCTTAAATTAATAATTAAAATGATAAATTTGAAATCAAAGACCAAAATGAAACTATTAATAGTTGAACGAATTTCAGTGCTTCGTTTTAAATTGGTAGGATTTTTATTGCACTAAATTTAAAATGTATCCTTTCCAAACTTTTTTATTTGGAAATTTATTTGTCTAATTTTGAATCCTTCGAATTTGAATTTCTTTTAAGTTTAAAGGGTACGTTTTAATTTTTTTATTTAAACTTTCAAAAATTTGTCATTTAAATGTAAATTGTTTAAACCTGTACGATTGACAATTAAAATCCTTCGTAGTTAAATAATTTTAAGTTGCAAATATTAATAGTTAAATAATTTTATATGGGCCATTTACAAATTGGACAATGATAAATTAATAGGGTTTGAAGTTTATTAATTTTGAATTTAATTCGTCAAATTGCAATATTTTATTTTAAACTGGAATGAAGCAATTGTATTAGAAAACCTTCAAATTTGAATAATTTTAGATTCAAAAATTCCTTACAACATTACTGTTTCCAATTTTGAAAATAAGTGAATAATATACAAAATTTTTTTGACTATTTCAGACACAAAAAAATAAATTATTAAAATTGAACCATTTTTAAAAATGGTTTTTTGTAATTTGTACAATTTTTTCAATAAAAATAATGTTTTTATTTGAAATTGCATCGTCAGTAATATGATTCTGATTTTGATGAAGTACCATTTCATGGCTCTTTATCACCTTCTTTTATTGAGTTTCGTTTTTACCCTGAGGCGTTTTTATTCAAGAGGCAACGAAAATCGGTTTCGAAGTTTCTTTTTCTTGTGACCCAGACTAGAGAAGGTTAGGGTTTCTACCAAGGCCTACGTGTCTACTACAATCGCACTATTTTACCTGAGTTTGAAAGCCTAATCCGGTTTAGCGTCAGATTTGGTCTTTGATAATGATAAAAAATCTACTGTAGACCTTAAGGCTTGAGCCACAAAATCTCCATAAATTTGAACCCTAGTTAACTTTGTATAGAATTTTCTTAGAAAACAAATATTTATTCAAAATGTAGTATATTTTTTATTATTTTAAAATATTTCACTTGGAGGAAATTCAAAGTGGAATAAAAAATTTAAAGAATGAAATGTTTTTTCTAATCAGGGTTAAAAGTTACACTCATTTATTAAAAATTAATTTTTTTATTGAAAATTCATCATTTTAATTTCATCAGTTTGGTTGAAAATTAATTTCTTCAATAGAAAATTCAACTGTTCCATTTTCAGTTGAAAATTGATCTTTCCTAATTCCAAGTTCAACAATTTAAGGGAAAATTGATAATTTTTAATAGAAAATTTAACTATATTGTTTAAAATACATGTATTTGGTTGAAAAATCGATTTTTTATAGAAAATTATCTTTTTCTTTAAAAGTTAATCTTCTTGTCTGAAAATCCTTCTTGTTGGTTAAAAATTTAAGCGTTCCAGTTGAATATTCCTCATTTTAGTTGAACATTGATCTTTTAGGTTGTAAATAAAATCAGTTGGTTAAAAGTTAAACTCTTGTTAAAAATTATTTTAACTTTTTAATTCAAAATCATTTTTAGTTGAAAATTCGTCTTTTTTGTACAAATCAATCTTCTTGGCTGAAAATTCATCTTTTAGGTTGGAAATAAAATTACTTGGTTAAAAGTTGAAATCTTAATTGTTATTTTTTTTTTTTTTTTTTTGAAGATTCATAATTTAAATTAAAAATTCATTTTTTGTGTTAAAAAATTGTTTTTTCTTTGGATGAAAGGAATTTTTTACGAAAATTTAACTGTTTTTTTTTCTTAAATTTGTTTCCATTTTGATTGAAATTTTTTTTTTTTTTCAATTGAAAATGTAACTATTATGCCAGTTAAATATTCCATAATTTTAATTAAAAACTCGTTTCTTTGGTTCAATATTCATTTTTCGACTAAAAATTCAAATATTTAATTTTTGGTTCAAAAATGATCTTTTTCAAATGAAAATTCGCTTTTTTGGGTAGATTTAATTATTTCATTTAAATATTCATCTAAGTTGAATATTTTATAGTCTTAGTTAAAGATTCATCTGTTTGGAACAACATTAGTTTTTTGAACTTAAAATTTAATCTAAGTTTTAGATGACAATTTATCTTTTTTTTCAGCATAAATAAATTTTTTTTAGTTTGAAAATTCAACTATTTTAGTTAAAATTCATTGTTTTTGTTAAAAACTTATGTTTTTGTTTTAAAATTTAACTATTTCAGTCAAAAATTCATCATTTTGATTGAAAATTCATGTGTCAGGTTAAACATTAATTTTATTAACTAAAAATGTAAGGATTCCGTTTTCGGTTAAAAGTTTTTTTTTTAGTTTAAAATTAAACTACAATTTGGTTGAAAATTTGTCTCCTTTAATTGAAAATTCAATTTTTTCCTTAAAAAATTAAGGTTTTTTTTTAATTGTATTTTTTGTTAGAAAATAATTGTTGTTGTTGTTCGGAGATTAATCTTGTTGTTTGAAAATTAATTTTGTTGGTTGAAAATTAATCTTGTTTTTTGAAAATTACTCTTATGTTTGAACATTCATCTTGTTTGAAAATTCAAGCATTTTAGTTAAATGTTCATCATTTCAGTTGAAAGTTTATCTTTTTGGCTTAAAATTCAACTATTTCAACTAATTTTTCTAACTGAAAGCTTAACTTTTCCATTTTTGTTGAAAATTTATATTTTTTAGTGAAAAATTTAAGTATTTGTTTCAAAATTCAGTTATTTTGAAATTTTTCGCTCTGTTCTGTTGAAGGACGTTCAAAATGAACGTGATAAATTAAAATAAATTGAAAAAAGTGTTCAATTTTCTCCGAATCTGATAAAATTTTCCAAGCAAACTTTTCAGGATTCAATTCAGCACTGTTTTTTATCGAAATTTCTTTTTAATTTTTTTTAAAATTAAAATTTCGATTTTTGATAACTTTTTTTGTCATTTTTTAAATACTGTGTACATGTTAAAAAAAAATTTCATCTAGAATTTTTTTTTATTTATTGTTATTTTAAATTGAAACAATAATTTTAAAAAAATTTGATAATATTTGATTATTGTATTTTTAGAAATTAATTAATGTTTATGCTGAAAAACAATTTTTTTAATCGTGTAAATTTGGGAATTTTGTAGTCAGGATATTTTATAATTCGACAATTTTCTTGTCGGGAATTTTATTATTTGTGAATTTTGCGATTCGGTAATATTATAAACTGTTATGTAACTTTATTTTTTTTTTTTTGGCATTTTTAAAGGAATTTCTGAATTTCAGTAATTTTCTATTTTAAATGTTTTATTTTTTGGGATTTTTCAGTCGTCCCGTATAATTGTGTGAATCCTTTAAAATCTAAAAATTTTATTTCAAATTGCAAGCCTTACTTGTTGAAAAATAAGTTTAAATTCACTTTTTTTTTAAATGAACAATTTTCGATTGTACAGACTCATTTTTTTAATAGTTAAGTTATTTTAAGTTTAAAGTAATCAAAATTGAATAATTTTAAACTTGAATTGTTTGATATAAAATAATTTTTAATTAAAGTTTTTGAAATTTAACCATTTTTAATTCAATGTGTTATAATTTGAGATTAAAGTAGATTTTAAATTTCACATTTTAATCCAATATCTGATTTATAAATTTTATGCTCAGTGTCCAAAATTGATTTATATAAATTTGAAAAGGTTTGAAATTGATTAATCTTTAAATAAAAGTTTTCAAGATTGAATAATTTCGAATTGAAAATGTTTTAACGTTTAAAATTGAAAGCGTTCGAAATTAAATAACAAAAATGTTTAATTTGTGTTTCACAAAAGAAAAATCTATTATAGAATATGAAATGATGGAGTTTAAAAGTTTGCTGTTTTAAAAATAATTCAAATTAGAAATCCGTCCCAAATAATAATAATTCAAATAGAAAAGATTCTAGTTTAGAGAAGAGTGAAGATAAAATTAAGCGAAATCATTCCAAATTAAAGAAAAAAAAAACTTTAAATTAGCTATTCAGGCAACTTAAGTTGATGAGTTTAAAATGTTAGAAAGAAATATTTTAGACGTGGAATCCTTTCATTGAAGAATAATTAAGATAAGGGCGTCCGTAAAATTGGAAATAAATTTATTTTTAAATAATTCAAAAGTATGTAGAAATTCTTTGGATTTAAAAGCACTTCAAAATAAAATTTATCTTATTTGGAGGGAATTTAATAATTTTATTGGAATTGGTGAAGTAGGAATTAATTTTTAAACATTTTCTCTATCTTTGCTAATATTTCAAATGAAAAATAAATTAGTTTTATTTTATGCGATTATTTTTCTTTAATGATATTTTTCACTGAATACAAGCCCTGAAAATAAATTCAAAATTGTTAAAAACAAAATATTGCTACTTTATCAACCCAAGTCAGAAATATTCTCTATTACCTTGTCAGTTAAAAAAGTTTGTTGTCTTGTTTAAAAAGTTTGAAAGTATGTAAATCATGACCACCCGTAAAAGGTAATTTTACGACTGGTAGAAAAAAATTACTCTGCGTTCCAGGGTATTAATCTTGTAACAATTTGCATGAAAATAGAGCGGTCTTTGCTTTTATCTTTATTTTATTTATTTTTTAAATCTTCTTGTTTTGCGCAACGAGAGTGCAACGATATTCTCCTCGGTTACAACTGTAATTAAATTTGATCTATGACATTCAGCGTGCAAGAAACCATTGATAGTATTCCCGGAAAGAGACTCTCAATGAATACCCACATTTATTGAAAGTTCAGTCTCCGTATAATTTATAATGAGTTTATCCAGAAAGAATTATTCGTTTCCTGAGATTCCATTTAGTATTGAATTTTTAAATGTAGGTTATTTTAATCAATAGAAATTAAATTAATAAAAATTGAATAAATAGAAATTAGATCAATAGAAATTAAATCAATAGAAATTAGATCAATAGAAATTAAATCAATAGAAATTAAATCAATAGAAATTATATCAATAGAAATTAAATCAATAGAAATTAAATCAATAGAAACCAAATCAATAGAAATTAAATCAATAGAAATCACTTTTCTTTCGATAAATAACCTCTGGGCTAACTACTATTGAATTCAGGTCTGTAATTATTTCTGAATTCTCTTAAATTCTTTTGAAATATTTTAGGGTATTTTGAAAGATCCCGAGAAATTTTTAAAAGATTTCAATAATTTTAAGGAAATTAAAAAGATTTTAGGTCACTAAAAAAAATTCAAGTCATTTTCAAGAGCTTTAAAAACTTTTAAGGCATTTCAAGAGTTTGAAAATATTTTAGGATATTTTAAACGATTTCGAGAGATTTTTAATAGATTTCAATAATTGGAAGGAATTCCAAACAAATTTTAGGGTATTTTTAAAACTTCCAAGGAATTTAAAAAAGCTTCAAGGGATTTTAAAAGATTTCTTAGGATTTTAAAAATTTAGGGTATTTTAAAAGATTCCAGGGTATTTTCAATTAATTTAAGTAATTTGAATGTATTTAAAATGATTTTAAGTTTCAAGGGATTTCAAAAGTTTTGAAATATTTTAGGGAATTTTATAAGATTTCGAGAAATTATTAATAGATTTCAATATTTTGAAGGGATTTCAAAGAATTTTAGGGTATTTTTAAAACTTAAAAAATTTTTTTTAATATTTATAAAAAGTTTAAAGGAGTTTGAAAGGATTTTAAATGATTTTAGGGTATTTTTAAAACATTTATGTAGGAATTTTTAATAGAGTTCACTCATTTCAAGCGATTCCTAAAAATTTTTGAGCTCAAGGTTTTTTTTAATTCCAAGGCATTTTTAAAATCTTTGTAAAAAAATTCGAGGAATTTCAAAAGATTTTACAGGATTTTAAATATTTTCGGTTATTTTACAACATTTCGGAGATTTTATGTAGATTTCAATAATTTTCAGGGATTTTAAAGGATTTAAATATTTTAGGGTAGAAAAAAATTTCAAGGCATTTTCAAGAGCTTCAAAAAGTTTTAAATGTTTTTAAAAGTTTGGAAATATTTTAGTTTATTTTAAAAGATTTCGCGAAAATTTTTATAGATTTTAATAATTGGAAGGGATTACAAAAAATTTCAGGGTATTTTTAAAACTTTCAAAAAAATTAAAATATTTATAAAATGTTTAAAGGGGTCTCAAACATTTCAAAGGATTTTAAATGATTTTAGGGTATTTTAAAATCATTTATATAGGGATTTTTGATATATTTCAATCATTCCAAGCGATTCCTAAAAATTTTTGAGCTCTTAAGGTTTTTTTTCAATCCCACGGCATTTTTAAAATCTTTGGAAAATTTCGAGTGATTTCAAAAGATTTTACAGGATTTTAAATATTTTGGGTTATTTTACAACATTTCGGAGAATTTTATGTAGATTTTAATAATTTTAAGGAATTTCAAAGGATTTAAATATTTTAGGGTAAAAAAAATTCCAAGGCATTTTCAAGAGCTTTAAAAAGTTTCAAGGGTTTTTAAAAGTTTGGAAATATTTTAGTTTATTTTAAAAGATTTCGCGAAATTTTTAATAGATTTCATTAATTTCAAGGGATTTCGAAAAATTGTAGGGTATTTTGATGAAATTCTAAAAAAATTTAGGGTATTTTTAAACCTTCTAAGGAATTTTAAAAGATTTCTTATGATTTGAAAAATTTAAGGTATTTTAAAAGATTCCATGGTATTTTTAATAAATTTGAGTAATTTAAAGGTATTTAAAATGATTTTAAGTTTCAAGGGATTTCAAAAGTTTTGAAATATTCTAGGGTATTTTATAAGATTTCAAGAAATTTTTAATAGATTTCAATATTTTGAAGGGATTTCAAAGAATTTCAGGGTACTTTTAAAACTTTCAAAAAAATTTAAATATTTATTAAAAGTTTTAAGGGGTTTCAAAAGATTTTAAGGGATTTTTAATGATTTCAGGAAATTTCTAAAACATTTATATAGGGATTTTTAATAGATTTCAATCATTTCAAGCTATTCCCAAAAATTTTTTGAGCTTTCAAAGTTTTTTTTTAATTCCAAGGCATTTTTAAAATCTTTGGAAAATTTAGAGTGATTTCAAAAGATTTTACAGGATTTTAAATATTTTTGGTTATTTTACAACATTTGGGAGAATTTTATGTAGATATCAATAATTTAAAGTGATGTCAAAGGATTTAAATATTTTAGGGTATTTGAAAAAATTCAAAGGCATTTTCAAGAGCTTTAAACAGTTTTAAGGGTTTTTAAAAGTTTGGAAATATTATAGTTTATTTTAAAAGATTTCGCGAAATTTTTAATAGATATCAATAATTGGAAGGGATTCCAAAAAATTGTAGGTTATTTTTAAAACTTCCAAAGAATTTTAAAAAGTTTAATGGGGTTTTAAAAGATTTCTTAGGATTTTAAATATTTTCGGGTATTTTAAAAGTTTCCAGGGTATTTTCAGTTCATTCAAGTAATTTGAAGGCATTTAAAATGATTTTAGGGTAGTTAAACAATATTTTTATAGACATTTTTAATAGATTTCAATAATTTTAAAGGAATCCAATTCAATAGCTTTTAAGGTTTTTTTAGTTCCGAGGCATTTTCAAGAGCTTTAGAAAATTTCGAGGGATTTCAAAAGATTTCAAAGTTATTTTTAATACATCTAACGAATATTTAAGAGCTTAAGCTTGAACATTTTTTCAAGAGGACTCGAATGATTTTAGTTGATTAAAAAAATTTGCCGTGGTATTTTAAAGATTTTAGAGTATTTTCAAAAATTCCAAGACATTTTCAAGAGCTTTAAAAATTTTTAAGGGATTTCAAATGTTTCGAAATATTTTAGGGTATTTTATAAGATGTCGAGAAATTTTTAATAGATTGCAATATTTTGGAGAGATTTCAAAGAATTTTAGGGTATTTTCAAAACTTCAAAAACATTTTTTATAGTTTTAAAAAGTTTCAAGGGGTTTCAAAAGATTTCAAATGATTTTAAGGTATTTTTGAAACATTTATATAGGGATTTTTAATAGATTTCAATCATTTCGAGCGATTCTTAAGAATTTTTGAGTTCTTAAGGTTTTTTTTTTTAAATTCCAAGGAATTTTTTTAATCTTTGAAAAATTTCGAGGGATTTCAAAAGATTTTACAGGATTTTAAACATTTTTGGTTATTTTGCAACACTTCGGAGAATATGATGTAGATTCAATAATTTGAAGGAGTTTCAAAGGATTTGAATATTTTAGGGTATTTAAAAAAATTCCAAGACATTTTTTAGAGCATTAAAAAGTCTAATGGAATTTCAAAGGATTTGAAATATTTTAAAGTTTTTTTTTATATTTCAAGGAATTTTTAGTAGATTTAAAATTTAATGAATTAAATAACAATTAATATTTAATATTAATAATTTAAATAATAAAAATAAATTAATAATAATTAAAAAATTTAAGATATTATTATTTTAAATATTTTTAAATAATATATTATTTACATAATAATTTAAATATTTAAAATTAATTAATTCTTTTTATTCCAAGGCATTTTTGAAATCTTTAAAAAAATTTAAAGCATTTTAAAGAATTTAGGGTATTTTAAAAGATTCCAAGCCATTTTCAAGAGCTTTCAAATGTTTCATGGGATTTCAACGCATTTCAAATATTTGAAGGTATTTTAAAAGATTCCAAGACATTTTCTAGAGATTAAAAATTTTTCAAGAGGATCTGAATAGGATTTGGATGTTTTTAATATGGTTTAAAAAAATTTCGTGAGGTTTTAAAGGTTTTAGGATATTTAAAAAAAAATTCTAAGACATTTTCAAGAGTTGTAAAAAGTTTCAATAGTTTCCAAAGGATTTTAAATATTTTCGAGTATTTTAAACGATTCCGAAAATTTTCGATAAAATTTTTAAGAGCCTTAAAAAGTTTCAAGGAATTTTAAAAAGTTTGAAATATTTTAGGGTATTTTGAAAGATTTGAAGAGGACTCTAAGGATTTTGAATGATTAAAAAAAAATTCCGTATGGTTTTAAAGATTTTAGGGTATTTTTAAACATTCCAAGACATTTTCAAGAACTTCAAAAAGTTCAATGGGATTTCAAAGGATTTAAAATGTTTTGGGTGTGTTTTTAAATATTTCAAGCAATTTGTAATAGATTTTAATAATTTAAAGGGATTTCAAAGGATTTTAAAATATTTTAGGGTATTTTAAAAGATTTAAAGAAATTTTTGATAGATTTTAATAATTTAAAGGATTTTAGGATTTTTTTTATTTTACAACTTCCAAGGAATTTTTAGGATCTTTAAAAAGTTTTAAGGGATTTCGAAAGATTTAATATATTTTTAGTTATTTTAGTAGATTCTGGAGAACTTTAAGTAGATTTCAATAATTTGAAGGGATTTTAAAGGATTTTAGGGTATTTTTACAACATCCCAGGAATTTTCAAGAGGCTGAAAAATTGTCAAGGGGTTTCAAAAGATTTCGAAGGATTTTAAATATTTGAGAGTATTTTAAAAGATTCTAAGGTATTTGTAATTAATTTCAGTAATTTAAAGGAATTTTAAAGGATTTTAAGATATTTTAAAAATGTTTTTCTAAACATTTTTAATAGATTTCAATGACTTGAGGGGATTTCAAAGGATTTATAAGCTTTTAAAATTTTTAAAATTCCAAGACATGTTCCAGAGCTTTAACAAATTTCGAGGAAATTCAAAAGATCTCAAAGATATTTTTAAAACATCTAAAGAATTTTTTAAGGTCGTAAAGAAATTAAAAATTTTGCAAGAAGATTTGAATGATTTTAATTGTTTTGAAAAAATTTACGTGGTATTTGAAGGATTTTAGGTTTTTTTTTCAATTCCAAGACATTTTCAAGAGCTTTAAAAATTTTCAAGGGATTTCAAAAGTTTGAAAATATTTTACGATATTTTTAAAGATTTCAATGAAATTTGAATAGATTTAAATCATTTGAGGGGGTTCCAAAGGATTTTTTTTTAATTCTAAGGCATTTTCGAGATCTTTAAAAAGTTTAAAGGGGTTTCAAAAGATTGCAAAGGATTGTAAATATTCTCGCGTATTTTAAAACATTCCAGGCTTTTTCAATTAATTTCAGTCCTTTGAAGGAATTTCAAAGGATTTTAGGTTCGAATTTAAGGTATTTTGAAAATATTTTTATAGACATTTTTAATAGATTTCAATAATTTGAAGGAATTCCAAAGGATTTGTCAAAATTCCTAGACATTTTTGAGAGCTTTTAAAAGTTTTAAGGGATTTAAAAGGATTTAAAATATTTTAGGGTATGTTAAAAGATTTCAAGACATTTTCAAGAGATAAAAAATTTTTCAAGAGGATTTGAATGATTTTAATTGATTAATAAAATTTTTCGTGAGGTTTAAAGAGTTTAGGATATTTTAAAAAATTCCAAGACAATAACAAGAGCTTTAAGAATTTTCAAGGGTTTGAAATATTTTAGAATATTGAAAAAAAATCCAAGACATTTTAATAGCTTTAATATGTTTAATAGGAATTCAAATAATTTGTAATATTTTAGTGTGTTTTTAAAGATTTAAAAAAATTTGCAATAGATTTTAATAATTTAAGGGGATTCAAAAGGATTTTATTTTTTTAAATACCAAGACATTTTCAAGAGCTTTAAAACTTTTCAAGGGATTTCAAAGGATTTCAAATATTTTAAGGTATTTTTAAAGATTCCAAGACATTTTTCAGAGGTTAAACATTTTCAAGAGGATTTAAATGGTTTTAATTTGTCTTTAGAAAATTCCGTGGGGTTTTAAAGATTTCAATAATTTTGAGGGATTTCAAAGGATTTTAGTGTTTTTTTCAAAACTTCAAAGGAGTTTTTAAGAGATTTAAAAGGTTTCAAGGGATTTCAAAAGCTTTACACGTATTGAAAATATTTTAGGATTTTAAAAAATATTATAAGTCATTTTCAAGAGATTAAAAAATGTTCAAAGGAATTTTTAAGGATTTGAATGCTTCAAATTTATTTTAAAAAATTCAGGGGTTTTAAGGAATTTACTAAAATTTCGCAAGATATGGAACGATTTTGTAGAATCTAGAACGTTTTAGGCTATTAAAAAAATTTCAAGAAATTTTCCAGAGCTTCAGCAATTTTCAAGGAATTTTAAAGGGTTTGAAATATTTTAGGGTATTTAAAAAGATTCCGAGACATTTTAAAGAGATTAAACATTTCTCAGGAGAATTTGAATGATTTTAATCGATGTGAAAAAAATTTCGTTGAGGATTGAAGATTTTAAGGTATTTTTAAAAATTCCAAGCCATTCTCAAAAGCTTTGAAAAGTTTCAAAGGATTTGTAATATTTAAGGATATTTTAAGATATTGTGAAATTTGTAATATATTTCAATAATTTGAAGGGATTTAAATGTATTTTATTTTTTCATTCCAAGGCATTCTCAAGGACTTTAAAAATTTTCAAGGTATTTCAAAGGATTTTAAATATTTGAGAGTATTTTAAATGATTCCAAGGTATTTTCAATTAATTGAAGTAATTTGAAGGGATTTCAAAGGATTTAAGGGTATTTTAAAAATATTTTTATAAACATTTTTAATAGATTTCAATAATTTGAGGGGATTTCAATGGATTTATAAGCTTTTAAGATTTTTAAAATTCCAAGACATGTTCCAGAGCTTTAACAAATTTCGAGGAATTTCAAAAGATCTCAAAAGTATTTTTAAAACATCTAAAGAATTTTTCAAGGCCGTAAAGAACTTAAAAATTTTTCAAGAAGATTTGAATGATTTTAATTGTTTTGAAAAAATTTCCGTGGTATTTGAAGGATTTTAGGTTTTTTTTTCAATTCCAAGACATTTTCAAGAGCTTTAAAAAGTTTCAAGGGATTTCGAAAGTTTTGAAATATTTTAGGGTATTTGAAAAGATATTAAGACATTTTCAAGAGATCAAAAATTTTTCAGGAGAATTTAAATGATCTTAATCGATTTAAAAAAAAATGTTAAGAATTTAAGATTTTAGGGTATTTTTCAAAATTCCCAGACATTTTCAAAAGCTTTCAAAAGTTTCAAAGTATTTGCAATAGTTTAGGTTATTTTAACAGATATTGTGAAATTTTAAATATATTTCAGTAATTTGAAGGGATTAAAATGGATTTTTTTTCATTCCAAGGTATTCTCAAGGGGTTCGCAAATTTTCCAAGGGATTTCAAAGCATATGAAATATTTCAAAAATTTCAAGATATTTTCAAGAGATTAAAAATTATCCAGGAGGATTTGAATGATCTTAATTGATTTTAAAAAAATTCCGTGGGATTTTAAATATTTTAGGGTATTTTTAAAAATCCAAGATATTTTCAGGAGCTTTAAAAAATTTCAAGAGATTTTTAAGGGTTTGATATATTTTTGAGTAGTCAAAAATATTCCAATATATTTTCGAGAGATTATAAATTTTTTAAGAGGATTTGAGTGATTTTACTCGAGTTAAAAAAAATATTTGTTGGGGCTTAAAGATTTTAGGGTATTTGTAAAAATTCCAAGACATTTTTAATAGAAAGTTTAATAAGAGTTCAAAGGATTTCAAATATTTTAGGGTTTTTTCAATGATTTCAGGGAATTTTCAATAGATTTCAATAATTTGAAGGGATTTAAAAGATTTCAAAGAGTGTTATATATCTTGGGGTATTTTAAATGATTTTGACTAATTTTCAGTAGATTTAAATAATTTCAAGGAATTTCAAAGGATTCTAGGATATTTTTAAAGCGTCTAAGGAATTCTCAAGAGCTTTTAAAAAAGTCAAGGCATATCAGAGGCTTTTAAATATTTTAGGGTATTTTAAAAGATTCCAAAACATTTTCAAGAGCTTTAAAAAGTTTCAAGGGATTTAAAAAGTTTTGATATATTTAAGGGTATTTAAAAAGATATTAAGACATTTTCAAGAGTTTAAAAATTTTTCAGGAGAATTCGAATGACCTTAATCGATTTAAAAAAAATGTTAAGGCTTTAAGATTTTAGGGTATTTAAAAAAATTCCAAGACATTTTCGAAAGCTTTCAAAAGTTTCAAAGGATTTGCAATAGTTTAGGTTATTTTAACAGATATTGTGAAATTTTTAATCGGGATTCAAATGGATTTTTTTTCATTACAAGGTATTATCAAGGGGTTCACAAATTTTCAAGGGTTTTCAAAGGATATGAAATATTTTAAGGTATTTTAAAAAAATTCCAAGAAATTTTCAAGAGATTAAAAATTTTCCAGGAGGATTTAAATGATCTTAATTAATTTTTAAAAAATTCTGTTGGATTTTAAAGATTTAAGGGTATTTTTAAAAATCCAAGATATTTGCAAGAGCTTTAAAAAATTTTAAGAAATTTCTAAGGGTTTCAAATATTTTAGGGTATTGAAAAATATTCCAATACATTTTTGAGAGATTATAAATTTTACAAGAGGATTTGAATGATTTTAATCGATTTAAAAAATTGTTGTTGGGGTTTAAAGATTTTACGGTATTTGTAAAAATTCCAAGACATTTTCAAGAGTTTTAAAAAGTTTAATGAGAGTTCAAAGGATTTCAAATATTTTAGGGTGTTTTCAATGATTTCAGGGAATTTTTAATAGATTTCAATAATTTGAAGGGATTTCAGAGGATTTTAGGATATTTTCAAAGCGTCCCAGGAATTCTCAAGAGCTTTAAATAAAGTCAAGGAATTTCAGAGGCTTTTAAATATTTTAGGGTATTTTAAAAGATTCCAAGACATTTTTAAGAGATTACAAATTATTTAAAAGTATTTTAATGATTTTAAATGATTTAAAAAATTGTCCGTGGTGTTTGGCAGATTTTAGGGCATTTAAAAAAATTCCAAGACATTTTCAAAAGTATTTAAAAGGATTTGAAATATTTTAGTGTGTTTTAAAAGATTTCAAGGATTTTTAAATAGATTTTGATCATTGGAAGGGATTACAAAGAATTTTAAAGTATTTTTAAGAATCGCAAAACATTTTTAAGAGCTCTAAAAATTTGTAAGGGATTTTAAAAAATTGCAAAGGATTTTAAATATTTTCGAAGATTCCGAAGAATTTCCAGTAGATTTCAATAATTTGAAGGGATTCCAAAGAATGTCTTTTTAAAAAATCATAAAATTTTTAAGATCTTCAAAAATTTCAAAGAATTTAAAATATTTAAGGATATTTTAAATGATTCCAAGGGTTTAAAGATTTTAGAGTATTTTTAAAAATTCCAAGAAATTTTCAAGAGCTTTAAATAGTTTCGGATATTTTGGAAGATTCCGAAAAATTGTCAGTAGATTTCAATAATTTTGAAGGAATTTAGAGCATTTTTAAGACACCCAAGTTGATTTTCAAGATATTTTCAAAAATTTCAAGGGATTTTAAAATATTTAAAACGATTTGAAATATTTTAGGATATTTTAAAATATTCTAAGTCATTTTCAATGGATTAAAAAATTTTCAAAGGAATTTCTCAGGATTTGAATGATCAATTTATTTTTAAAAATTGCATGGCATTTTAAAGAATTTGCGGAAATTTCGGAAGATATGGAACGATTTTTTTTTAATCTAGAAGGTTTTAGGATATTAAAAAAATTTCAAGAAATTTTTAAGAGATTTACAAAATTAAAAAGGTTTTCAAAAGTTGTGCGCAATTTGAAATACCTTAGGGTGTTTTTAATAGATTTAATCAATTTAAAGTAATTTAAAGAGTTTTTTTGATTTTAGGGTATTTTTAAAAATCCCAAGTAGTTTTCAAGAGCTTTTAAAAATGTCAAGGATTTCAACAGATTTAAAAGGATTGCAAATATTTTAGGGTATTTAAAAATATTCCAAGGAACTTTCCATTTATTTCAGTAATTTAATGGGATTTCAAAGAATTTGAAATATTTTAGGGTATTTAAAAAAATTAAAAGACATTTTCGAGTACTTTAAAAAGTGCTAAGAGATGTCAAGGGATTAAAAATTTTGTAGAGAATTTTAAAAGATTCAAATGAATTTTAATTTGGTTTCAATCATTTGAGGGGATTTAAAGGGTTTTAAATATTTGAGGGTGTTTTCAAAGATTCCGAGGAATTTGAAAGATCTTTAATAAACTTTCCAAGGGATTTCCAAGGTTTTTAATAATTTTAAGAAATTTAAATATGTGTTCATGTGTTTGTAAAGAATTTCCTAAAATTTTGAAAGATATTCCTGAATTCGTTAAAATTTATCTGAAATCCTTATAAATATCATAGAATTCTTTCGAATTTTTTGTAATGGAAAAAAATATTAGTCATTTTTTGGGTTAGAATTCAGTATTCCATTTATAAAAGATTTTATATTAAAAATGTTACAAGGTTAATTTTTTTTTTTATATGAATGGTCAGAGAAAATGAAAAATCAGGGAAGTCATTTAAAAAATTTTTATTTTAAAAATTTTTATTTTAAAAATTTTTAAGTGAAGGTTTGTGGACACCCTCTGAATGAAAGGGAAACCAAGATATCTGAGGGACAATAAATTTTTAATGTTTGTAATTTGGTTTGTTTTCAAATTCGAAGCCCTAAACCTCCTGGATGAGAAATTAATTTTTCAAAACAGGCTTCCAATTTGAAATCCTTTCCAACATATCAAACTTGCCAAATTAAAATGACTAAAATTACAACAGTCTCAAGAATACATTTGGAAGAACCGAAACCCG
>JAUELO010000244.1:2760120-2774507 GCA_032357855.1 Amphibolips quercusostensackenii | reverse complement strand
TTTTCTAACTGAAAGTTTAACCTTTCCATTTTTGTTGAAAATTTATATTTTTTAGTGAAAAATTCAAGTATTTGTTTTAAAATTTAGTTATTTTTACATTTTTTGCTTTGTTGTGTTAAAGGATGTTTAGAATGAACATGATAAATTAAAATAAATTTTTGAGTTTTTCATTTTCGACCGTACAAGATGACATTAACAAAATAATTAAATTTTCCACAAAATAGTTGCATTTTTTACCAAATAGTTTAATATTTACCCTACAAAGGTAAATTTTGAACTAACAAGATTAATTTTCCACCAAAAAAGGCGAATTTTCACCAAAATACATGAATTTTCAACCAAACTGTTAAATTTGCACTTAAAAAAAATATAGAGCAAAAAAAACAAATGGCCAACAATGAAATAGTTACATTCAGTTTAAAAAAAAATCATTTTTAATTAAGCAAAATTTATCCAAATAGTTGAATTTTCAACCAGAGAAATCAATTTTTAAGTAAAATGATGAATCTTCAACCAAAAAATTAATTTTTCACAAAGTAGTTCAACTTTAAACCAATGACATGAATTTTCAACCAAAGAGTTGAATTTTAAATAAAAAATTCACATTTTCACTAATAAAAGGAATAATTAAATTGTCTTTTTAACAAAACAAATAAATTTTCTTCTAAAGGCGATCATTAAACCAAAAAGAGAACAGTTAAATTTTCAGTTGAAAAAATTAATTTTTAAATGAAAAACCCAAAACTACAATATAATTAAATTTTCAACCAAATAGTGGAATTATGAACCAGACAAGATGAATTCTGAACCAAAAATATAATAGTAGGCTTTTCAACAAAAAAATTAATTTTCCACTGAGAATAGTTAGATTTTTTTATTGTTTTCTATTGATTCATTTTAAATGTAAGCAACAAAAAAAAAACGAGACAGAGTGAAAGTTTCTTAAAAAATGTTGTTTTTGTTGATTTCAACTGTTTCTAATTTAAAAATTAAAATTCTTTTAGTTTAAAATTCATCTTTGTTAGTTGAAAATTTAACTTTTTTTTTAATTCGTCTTCTTTGGTTGAAAGGGGAGTTTTTTTGTTGAGAATTTAACTGTGTTCTATAAAATTAATCTGTTTTGGTTGAAAGTTGAATTATTTGATTGAAAGTTTAAGTACTTTGTTACAAATTAATATTTTGTTGTGAAAATTCATTTTTTTCTGTGGTTGAAAATTCATTTTTTTAACTGAAAATTAAACCATTTTATTTTTGGTTGAGAAATCATCTTTCTTACTTAAAAATTTAACTACTTAGTTGAAAATGAAAATATTTTGTTGAAAATTTTGTGGGAAATTTTTTATTTTGCTTATAAGTCACCTTCTTGGTTAAAAAGGAATTTATTTGTTGGAAATTCAACTGTCTTCTATAAAGTTAATCTTTTTTTTGGTTAAAAGTTCAACTTTTTGTTTGAAAGCTTAAGTACTTTGTTAAAAATTAATTTTTTAAGATGAAAATTAAACTTTATTTATTTTTGGTCGAGAATTTATCTTTCTTAATCAAAAATTTAATTGCTTGGTTGAAAATTTAACTATTTTGTTGAAAATTTAACTGTCTTCTATGAAATTAATCTTTTTTTTTTAGAAACTTTAATATTTGGTTGAAAGTTTAAGTACTTTGTTCAAAATTCATTTTTTTTTGTTTCGAAAATTCGTTTTTTTCTCTGATTAAAAATTAATTTTTAAAACTGGAAATCAAACTATTTCATTTTTCATTTAGTATTCATCTTTCTCAGTTAAAAAATTTAACTATTTAGTTGAAAATTAAACTATTTTGTGGAAATTTTTTTTACTTCAAAAGTAATCTTTTTTGGTTGAAAATGAGTTTTTTTGTTAAACATTAATTTTTTGTGGTTTTGAAAATTATTTTCTTCCTCTGGTTGAAAATTTATTTTTTAAATTGAAAATTAAACCATTTTATTTTTGGTTGAGAATTCATCTTTCTTAGTTAAAAATTTAACTTCTCAGTTGGAAATTGAAATATTTTGTTAAAATTTCGTGGGAAATTTTTTATTTCGTTTATAAGTCATCCTTCTTGGTTGAAAAGGAATTTTTTTGTTGAAAATTTAACTGTCTATAAAATTAATATTTTTTTTTTTGTTAAAAGTTCAACTTTTTGGTTAAAAGCTTAAGTACTTTGTTAAAAATTAATTTTTTAAGCTAAAAATTAAACTTTTTTATTTTTGGTTGAGAATTCATCTTTCTTAGTCAAAAATTTAATTACGTAGTTGAAAATTGATCTATTTTGTTAAAAATTCAACTGTCTTCTATGAAATTAATCTTTTTTGGTGGAAACTTTAATATTTGGTTGAAAGTTTAAGTACTTTGTTCAAAATTCATTTTTTTTTTGTTTTGAAAATTCGTTTTTTTCTCTGATTAAAAATTAATTTTTTAAACTGAAAATCAAACTATTTCATTTTTCATTTAGCATTCATCTTTCTCAGTTAAAAAATTTAACTATTCAGTTAAAAATTAAACTATTTTGTGGAAATTTGTTTTACTTTGAAAAGTTATCTTTTTTGGCTGAAGAGGATTTTTTTTGTTGTAAAAATTCATTTTTTGTGTTTTTGAAAATTATTTTCTTCCTCTGGTTGAAAATTGATTTTTCAAATTAAAAATTAAACCATTTTATTTTTGGTTGAGAATTCATGTTTCTTAGTTAAAAATTTAACTTCTTAGTTGAAAATTAAACTATTTTTTTTTAAATTTCGTGGGAAATTTTTTATTTTGTTTATAAGTCATCCTTCTTGGCTGAAAAGGAATTTCTTTGTTGAAAATTTATCTGTCTTCCATGAAAATTTTTTTTTTTTAGTTCAATTTTTCCGTTGAAAGTTTAAGTGCTTTGTTCAAAATTCATTTATTGTTGTTTGGAAAATTCGTTTTTTTTTCTGATTGAAAATTAATTTTTTAAACTAAAAATTAAACTATTTTATTTTTCATTGAGTATTCATCTTTCTCAGTTAAAAAATTTAACTAGTTAGTTAAAAATTAAACTATTTTGTGGAAATTTTTTTTACTTTGAAAAGTTATCTTTTTTGCCTGAAGAGGATTTTTTTTTGGTAAAAATTCATTTTTTGTGGTTTTGAAAATTATTTTCTTCCTTTGGTTGAAAATTGATTTTTTAAATTGAAAATTAAACCATTTTATTTTTGGTTTGAAATTGATCTTTCTTATTTAAAAATTTTACTACTTAGTTGAAAATTAAACTATTTTGTTAAAAATTTCGTGGGGAATTTTGTATTTTGTTTATAAGTCATCCGTCTTGGTTAAAAAGGAATTTCTTTGTTGAAAATTTATCTGTCTTCCATGAAATTTTTTTTTTAAAGTTCAATTTTTCGGTTGAAAGTTTAAGTACTTTGTTGAAAATTAATTTTTCGTTTTAAAAATTCGTTTTTTTTCTGATTGAAAATTAATTTTTTCAACTGAAAATGAAACTATTCTATTTTTCATTGAGAATTCATATTTCTCAATTAAAAATTTTAACTATTTAGTTGAAAATTTAACTGTTTTGCGAAAAAATAGGTTTTTTTGTTTGTTTAAAAGTCATCCTTCTTGGTTGACACTTTTTGTTGAAAATCCATCGTTCTAAAAAATTTGACGTTTTGGCTTAAAAACTCATTTTTTTTTGTTGAAAACTCATCTCTTTTGCAGAAAATCTGTTTTGGTAGAAAATTTAATTATGTTGTTGAAAATGCAATATATTTTGACTTGAAATTCAGTATGGTGCCTATAAAATATTTTTTTTTTTTAAATAATTTAATTTAAAACAATTTTATGATTCCTATGTTCTCTTAAAAAAATCGCCCTAATTTTCCTGTTTTGAGTTAATTTTGGTCTGCGAAGTCTGCTATTTCGTAACAGAATTTGAAATTACAATTCAAAATCTTGCTCCAGAAACCTCAATATTCCTTTCTTTGAAGTGACAATGTGACACCTTGCGAGTTGTGATTTCATGAATCAACTTGTGAAGCGAGAAAGACAGAAAAATGCTGAAGCTGCAGAATCTCTCGTGTTGGTGGAATTTGAAAGGTTAGCAAAAAGATAAAAGAAAACCTACACTGGGTATTTAAAATTTTCGCTGGCTTTAAAGTGACTCGAGGGCGTTGGAGAAGATAGAAATAAGAGGACAGAAATAATTTTATGGATGCTATGGTTTTCTTTCTTATTTTCCCATGCTTATTTCAGTTTCTGGGTATATTTTTCTACGGCTCGGAGGGTGTGAGGGACCCTTCGCAGCCCCCGATTGGCGCGTGCATGGCAACCCGTACGGGGCCCTGGAACTGGATATAATATAATCGCCTCCCGAGGGTGCGGTCTGGCCATGTGTTAGCTCTCCTTCAGTGACTCTCAAACTTCCTTCCTTTCAAGTTCAATCAGTGAGTCATACTCACGAAAATACGAAACCCCTTCAGGCTTCTCTTCCTCAATCGATTCCAAATTAACTCTGTCGAAATACAAATTAAAATCAGAAAAAACGGTTTCCATGTGGTAAAAAGTGTCCTGTATTATAATAGGGCTAAAACTACTCTATTGAGATAGATTTTTATTTTTAAAATAGCGCCTGAGAGGTTTAAAATGGAAAAGAAAAGTTTTTTATTTGAATTTCGCGCCAGAAATTCAAAGGGGCACGCTTAAACATAACCTCTGAAAAAGTACTTTCAGAACAGAAATTAAAGTAAGAAGCTTTAATAAGGGCCATTTATAAAAATAGTGGACAAAGTACTCTCTTAAGATAGATTTTTGTTTTAAAAATTGTTTCCGAAAGGTTTATAACGGGAAAGGAATTTTTTGTTGTTTGAATTTCGCGCCGAAAATCAAAAGCGCCACGCTTAAACGTAACCTCTGAAAAACTCGGTAACAGTCCGCCTCAAGAAACAGTTGATTTTAACGAAAGAATACGAATTTTCAGTTGAAAAAAATTAATTTTTAACTGAAAAAAAACTAATCTTTAACAAATTAATTCAATTTTCACCAAAGAATTATTCATCAGCCAAAAAAGATTAATTCCTACAAGGATTAAAATGACAAAGAAAAGTTAACTTATTTGAATTTCGCGCCAAAATTTAAAAGGGCCACGTTTTGACATAACCTCTGAAATACTATTTTATTTTTTTAAATGGCGCCAAAATTTAAATCCAAACTTTTAAGAAGCGAAATTATGTGATATTTAAATTTGGAACTAAAAATTAATAAATAATTTCATAAAATTAGAATTTTGCGGGATTTGTGATTCAGATAAATATTTTACGAAACTGAAAATTATTGTAAGAGATATTATTTGTCTGAATCACTTTTCTATGAGTCACTCAGGCCTCTGATGTAATTTTTATATTGATTGGACATTACCATTTAAATTTAGAACCGTTAGCAACAAGAATAAGTGAAAGTACATTTAGAGATTTAAAGGCCCTTGAGGCTGATCGGGAGACGTGAAGAAGAATCAAAAATATTCTATTGTAAGAAAATATATTCAGTTATTCATAAAATAGACTCGTAAATAAAATTTCCAAGTTTCAAGAGTTGAATAAAAATATTTCAAAATTAAAATCCATTTTTCTTTTTTGGTTTAAAAAAGAAAATCTGAAGTTAGGAGTGGAATACTTGAATTTTTAACGGATAAGAAGAATTTTTGGACAAGAAAATTAACTTTTATAGAAAAAGATAATTTTCAATATTCAAGTCGAATAAGTTTAATTTTCAGTTTAAAAAATTAGAATAGTTAAATTTTCAATCACAAAGATGAATTTCCAAACAAGATTAATTTTCTACCAAAAAATAAAATTAAAAAAAAAACATTAATTTTTTAAAGACATAGTTGAATTTTCAATTAGAAACAAATTTTCAACGAAATAGTTGAATTTTGAACTTAAAAAACAACTTTCAACCGAAAATGGAGTAGTTACATTTTTAGTTGATAAAAATAATTTTTAATCTAACTTATGAATTTTCAGTATAAGTAATAAATCTTCAATTGGAGTAGTTGAATTTTAAACCAAAACAATGAGTTTTCAACAAAAACAATGAATCTTAACTGAAGTAGTTGAATTTTCAAAGTAAAAAAAAAATTAATTTTCACTGAAAAAAATGAATTGTTGACCAAAACTTAATTAATTAAGTTTAATGTAAAAAAAAATTAATGGTAAACCAGACAGATAGATTTTCAACTAAGAAGATTAATCTCTAAAAAAAAGAATTTTTAACTTAAAAAGATATTTTTTCAACCAAAAATTGAATAATTAAATTTTGAGTGAAAAAATGAATGTTCGACCAAAGAAATAAGTTTTTAATTAATACTATGGAATATTTAACTGGTACAATAGTTCATTTTTCTGTTGACAAAAAAAAATTTTAATCAAAAAGGAAAGAAATTTCCAACAAAATAATTAAATTTTCGGAAAAAAATTTCTTTTCATCCAAACAAAAAATAATTTTTCAACCCAAGAAATGAATTTTTATTTGAAATTATGAATCTTCAAAAAAAAAATTTTGACAATAGATTTCAACATTTAACGAAGTAACTTTGTTTCCAACAAAAAGATGAATTTTTAACTAAAATGATAAATATTTAAATGATAAATATTTAAATGATAAATATTTATTTAAATAACAATTGAATTTTTAACCGATGAAAAGAATTTTTAGACAAGAAGATTAACTTTCAAAGAAAAATATAATTTTCAATATTCGAGTAAAATAATTTAAATTTTTAGTAAAAAAATTACATTCACCAAAAAAAGTAAATTAAAAAAATTGTTACATTTTCAAACAAAGTGGTTAAATTTCAACTAAAATTGTAAATCTTTGACTAGAATAGTTAAATTTCAAACCAGAAAAATTAATTTTTCACTATGATGATAAAGGTTTAAGTTCAATAAATTAATTTTGGCCAAAAAAACGAATTTTTAACTAAAAAGATTAATTTCTAAAAAAAAAAGAATTTCAAATGTAAAAAAATCATTTTTCATCGAAAAATTGAATAGTTGAATTTTGAGTCAAAAAGTGAATGTTCAACCAAAGAAATGAGTTTTTGATTAATATTATGGAATATTTAACTGGTATAATAGTTAGATTTTCAGTTGAAAAAAAAAATAATTTTCAATCAAAGAGAAAACAAATTTCCAACAAAGTAGTTGAATTTTCGAAAAAAAATTTCTTTTCATCCCAAGAAAAAACAATTTTTCAACCCAAGAAATAAATTTTTAATTAAAATCATGAATCTTAAAAAAAAATAATAATAATAATAAAGACTTCAACTTTTAACCAAGTAAATTTATTTCCAACCAAAAGATGAATTTTTAACTAAAATGATAAATATTTATTTAAATATTGATTGAATTTTTAAACGATGAGAAGAATTTTCAGACAAGAAGATTAATTTTCAAAGAAAAATATAATTTTCATTATTTGAGTAGAATAATTTAAATTTTCAGTTGAAAAAATTACATTCACCAAAAAATGTAACTTAAAAAAATAGTTACATTTTCAAGCAAAGTCTTTAAATTTTTTAACTAAAATTGTAAATCTTTAAATAGAATAGTTAAATTCCAAACGAGAAAAATTAATTTTCAACTAGGATGGTAAAGATTCAAATAAAATAATTTAATTTTTGACAAAAAAAATGAATTTTTAACCAAGAAGATTAATTTTTTTATAAAAAAAGACGAACTCTCAACTGAAAAAGATAATTTTTGAACTAAAAATTAAATAATTGAATTTTGAGTTGAAAAATCAATGTTTAACCCAAGAAATGAGTTTTTAATTAATATTATGGAATATTTAACTGGTATAAAAGTTACATTTTCAGTTGAAACAAAAAAAAATTTCAATCAAACAGAAAACAAATTTTCGGAAAAAAATTTATTATCATCCAAAGAAAAAACAATTTTTTAATAAAATAACTTATTTTTTAACCAAGAAAATGAATTTTTAATTCAAATTATGAATTTCCAAACGAAAAAATTCTAACAATAGAATTCAACTTTTAACCAAGTAATTTTATTTCAAACCAAAAGATGAATTTTCAACTAAAATGAAGAATATTTAATTGAAATATATCAATTTTTGACCAAAAAGATAAATTTTCAACCAAAAAGACGAATTTTCAAATGAAAAAGATCATTTTTGAACCAAAAATTAAATAATTGAATTTTTAGTTTAAAAAATCAATGTTCAAACAAAGAAATAAGTTTTTAATTAATATTATGAAATATTCAACTGGTATAATAGTTACATTTTCAGTTAAAAAAAAAATTTTCAATCAAAAGGGAAACAAATTTTCAACAAAATAGTTAATTTTACGGAAAAAAATCCTTTTCGTCTAAAGAAAGAACAATTTTTAATCAAATAGCTAATCAAAAAAGTTCAAATTTTAATCAAGTATTTTTATTTCCAGCTTAAAAGATAACTCAAATGATAAATATTTAACTGGAATTTTTAACCGATAAGAAGAATTTTTAGAAAAGAGGATGAACTTTCAAAGAACAATATAATTTCTGATGTTTCAGTAGAATAAGTTAAATTTTCAGTTAAAAAAATTACATTAAAAAAAAGTAACTTGAAAAAAATAGTTACATTTTTAAACAAAGTGGTTAAAGTTCAACTAAAATTGTAAATCTTTGACTAAAATAGTTGGATTTCAAACCAGAAAAATTAATTGTTAACCAAGATGATGAAGATTTAAATGAAATAATTTAATTTTGGTTGAAAAAATTAATTTTTTACCAAAAAAGATTAATTTCTATCAAAAAAGACGAATTTTCAACTGAAAAAGATAATTTTTGAACCAAAAATTAAATAATATAATTTTGAGTTACAAAATACAACCAAAGAAATCAGTTTTTAATTAATATTATCGAATATTTAACTGGTATAATAGTTACATTTTTAGTTAAAAAAAAAAATTTTTAATTGAAGAGAAAACAAATTTTCAATCATATAGCTCATTTTTCAACCTAAGAAACGAATTATTAATTAAAATTATGAATTAAAAAAAATGTATCAAAAGAGTTCAACTTCTAACCAAGTAATTTTATTTTTAACCCAAAATATAAATTATTAATTAAAATTATAAATATTTAACTGGAATACTTGAATTTTTAACCACAAGAAGAATTTTTAGACAAAAAGATTAACTTTTGAAGAAAAAGATAATTTTCAATATTCTAGTAAAAAAAAATTTTTAATAGTCATATTTTCAAAGTGATTAAATTTCAACTAAAATTGTAAATCTTTAACTAGAATAGTTGAATTTGAAACCAGAAAGATCAATTTTCAACTTAGATGATGAATATTTAAATGAAATAATTCAATCCTTGACCAAATAGATGAATTTTCAAACAAGGAGATTAATTTTTACCAAAAAGACGATTTTTCAACTAAAAAATAAATTTCAGTAATTGAAAAGTTAAAATAATTTTTTTTAAAAAAGAATTTAACTTTTAACAAAGCAATTTTATTTCCAACCTAAAAGATAAATTTCAACTAAAATGATAGATATTTAACTGGAATACTTAAATTTTCAATCGACAAGAAGAATTTTCAGACAAAAAGGATTAACTTTTAAAGAAGATAATTTTCTATAAAAACTCGAGTTTTTAACAAAATACGTGTATTTTCAACTAAAAGACCAATTTTTATTCAAATTGTTGAATTTTGAACTAGGAAAGATCTGTTTTAGCTAAAAATAGAACAGTTAAATTTTTAGTTGAAGAAATTAATTTTTAACCAAACTGATGAATTTTCAACTAAAATGATGAATCTTCAACTAGGACAGTTGAAATTTTTATGAAAAAGAGAAATTTTGAAGCATTAAGATAAATTTTCTATAAAAAAGGCGAATTTTCTACAAAGTACATAAATTTTCAAACAAATAGTTGAATTTTTAACTAAAAATTTTTAATTAAAGGAGACAATTTTTCAACCAAATAGTTGAATTTTGAACTAAACAAAATCAACTTTAATCCGAACAGGGAATAGTTACATTTTTAGTCAATAAAATTAATTTTCAATCTAACTTATGAATTTTCAATCTAAATGATAAATCTTTAACTGGAATAGTTAGATTTTAAACCAAAAACATGAGTTTTCAGAAATAGTTGAATTTTCAAATTAACAAAAATGAATTTTTACTGAAAAAATGATAAATTGTCAACCAAAGCTTAAATAATTAAATTTAAAGTTAAACAAATTAATGTTGGACTAAACAGATGTATTTTTAACCAAGACTATGAAGTATGCAACTTAGATCATGAATAATTAAATGAAATAATTTAATTTAATTTTAGTCACATTTTAATTAAAAAAAAAATTTCAATCAAAATAAAAACAATTTTTAACAAAATAGTTGAATTTCCGGGGAAAAAATTCTTTTCGGCTAAAGAAAAAGTAATTTTTTAATCAAGTAGCTCATTTTTTAACCCGAGAAATGAATTTTTAATTCAATTTATGAATCTTCGAAACAAAAATAATTTTTTAGCAATATAGTTTAATTTTTAACCAAGTAATTTTATTTTCAACCAAAAATATGAATTTTCAACTAAAATTATAAATATTTAATTGGAATACTTGAATTTTTAACCGATAAGAAAAATTTTTAGACAAGAAGATGAACTTTTAAAGAAAAATATAATTTTCAATATTCGAGTAGAATAAGTTGAATTTACATTTAAAAAAAAGTTACATATTCAAACAAAGTGATTAAATTTTAACTAAAATTAATTTAATTATTTTCAACCAAGATGATGAATATTTAAATGAAATAATTTATTTTTTGCTAAAAAAATTAATTTTTAACCAAGAAGATTAATTTCTATCAAAAAAGACGAATTTTTAACTGAAAAAGATCATTTTTGAACCAAAAATTGAATAATTGAATTTCGAGTTTGAAAATCCAACCAAAGAAATTAGTTTTTAGTTAATATTATCGAATAATAACTGGTATAATAGTTACATATTCAGTTTAAAAAAAATTCAATCCAATAGGGAAAAAATTGTCAACAAAATAGTTAAATTTTTGGAAAAAATTTCCTTTCATCAAAAGAAAAAATAATTTTTAATTCAAATAGCTGATTTTTCAACGCAAGAAATGAATTTTAAATTAAAATTATGAATTTGAAAAAAAAATTTTTAACAAAAGAGTTCAACTTTTAACTGAGTAATTTTATTTTCAACCAAAAATATGAATTTTCAACTAAAATTATAAATATTTAACTGGAATACTTGAATTTTCAACCGACAAGAAGAATTTTTAGACAAAAAGATGAACTTTTAAAGAAAAATATAATTTTCAATATTCGAGTAGAATAAGTTAAATTTTTAGTTTAAAAAATTACATTAAAAGAAAAAGATTGATTTTTACAAAAAAGACGAATTTTTAACTAAAAAATAATATTGAATAATAAAAAAGTTGAAATGAAAATTTTAAATAATTTTTAATAAAAGAGTTTAGCTTTTAACCAAGTAATTTTATTTTCAACTATAAAGATTAATTTTCTATAAAAAGTACGAATTTCCCACAAAGTACATTAATTTTTAAACAAGTAGTTAAATATTTAAGTAAAAAATGTTAATTTTTAGCGAAATAGTAGAAATTTTATTTCTAAAAAAAAATATATATATAAATTTTTTACTGAATATCGAACCGAAATCTGTTCTCTTGTGAAAAAATATTTTATGGTAAAAAAGCGTTAAAAAAATTTGCAATTAAAAACAGACTTTTAAACTACTTTACTTTTCCGCTCATTAGAGACAAACATTAAAAATTGAAAAAAGAGGAAGAAAATACATTTTTCACCAAAAATAGAATAGTTTCATTTTCTCTTAAAAATCTAATTCTTCTCAAGAAAAAGAATTTCAGCAAAATAGTTACATTTTCTACTAGAATAGTTAAATTTTTAGATAAAAAAATTGATTTTTAACAAAGTATTAGTTACATTTTCAACCAGAGATGAATTTTTAATTAAAATAATGAATCTTCAATCAAAAAATTAATTTTTAATAAATGAGTTTAACTTTTAACCACGCAGTTGAATTTTTAATTAAATTAAACACTTTTAGATTAAAATTTGCAAAAATTATTTCGTTTTAATTAATTTCTCAGTTAAAGAGTTTGTTATTGATAACGTTCAAAATAAAATAATTTTAAGCCAAAACTTGATAAATTAGATCATTCCAAATCTGTGGTCTTTAAAATTCAACAATTTTTGATTAAATCTTTGTAAATTAAATTGTTTTTTAATTTTGATTTTTAATTTGAATCGTCCAGAGTTGCACAATTAGAAATAAAACCCTTTTAATACTTTTATTATTGTTTTAAACTGATTAAAATTGAATAATTTCAAATTAAAATTTTGAAAATGGGGCAGCTTTTATCGAAGGGCGTTTGAAATTCAACAAATTCGAATTTAAATTTTATTGTTTAATTTTCAATTTAAGTCCTTCATGATTAAATAATTTTTAATTGAAGGCGCCACAAATTGAATAATTTTAATTTGATTATCCATAAATTCGACAATATTTTTTTGTATTCCAAATTCGAAGGAACTATTTTAAATAGGATGCGTTTAGATCGTTTGAAATTTTTCTATTTTTTATTATTATTAATTTCTAAATAAATTTCTTAGTTTCATGAGTTGAATAAAAAATATTTTAGAATTGAAATCCATTTAGTGTTATTAAATAGAGCTTTTAATTCATTTTTTAAATAAATTTCTCACGGTAAGAATGTAGAAAAATAATTGTATCCTGTTGGTAGGAAATCTTTCTTTTTTAAGTGAAAAAGTGAAATTCAACGACCCCAGTTTTTTTAGCTTGCGAGGGAATTCGTGACGCAAATGATTGCATATGAATGATTTTACGGAGCAGAGAAAAGAAGCTGATGTGACAAAGCACCCTTTCACTAAACCAGGGTTCCAATTTTTTTTTTTTTTTTTTTTTTCTTTCCATACGTGTGGGTGCTAACCCCGAGTTAGTTAACGTTTTTAATTTGTCAACCCGTTTCTCTTCGCCAAACAAACTCTAGGTTTGCGAATTTAGAATTTCTGGCTTTTAAAATTATCTGAAGGAACTCTCTAAATCTGAATTAGTAAAAATTCAACTAATTAAATTAAATTACAAACTCTGAATTCCTAAAATTTCAGGTAACAATGTTGCATTTTCAACAAAGGTTATGAATTTTTAACTCAAATTACGAATTTTTAACTCAAATTACGAATTTTTAACCAAAGCGATTAATTTTTAGCTAAAATTATGAATCTTCAAAAAAAATTTATTTTTGACAAATTATTAGCAACAACCAGGGGCATACCTCGCCGATCCAAACTATCCGATCTAAACAATTTTTAGTCTGGGAAAATTTATTATTTAAAAAAATATAATTTTGTGTTTTTTTTTGTAAAACATGCAAGGTATGGATTTAAATGTTTTTTAATTGATTTAAAAAAAATTTCATGGGGTTTTAAAGATTTTTGTGTATTTTGAAAAATTTCAAAATGTTTTCAAGAGCTTTCAAAAGTTTTAAGGGATTTTATAGGATTTGAAATATTTCAGGGATTCCAAGACATTTTTGAGATATTAAAAAATTTTTAAGAGTATTAGAATAATTTTAATTGATTTTCAAAAATTGACGTAAGGCTTTAAAGATATTAGGGTATTTAAAAAAATTCCAAGACGTTTTTAAGAGCTTTTAAAATTTCCAAAAGATTTCGAAGGATTTTAGAATATTTCAAAATATCCAAAGAATTTTCAAAAGCATTAAAAAGTTTTAAGGGATTTCATAGGATTTGAAATATTTGAGGGTATTTTAAATCATTTCAAGACATTTTCAAGATATTAAAAAATTCTTCAAGTGTATTTAAATGTTTTTTAATTGATTTAAAAAAATTTTCGTGGGGTTTTAAAGATTTTTGGGTATTTTGAAAAATTTCAAGATGTTTTTAAGAGCTTCCAAAGTTTAAAGGGATTTTATAGGATTTAAAATATTTTAGGGATTTCAAGACATTTTTAAGATATTAAAAAATTTTTAAGAGGATTAGAATAATTTTAATTGATTTTGAAAAATTGCCGTAAGGCTTTAAAGATTTTAGGGTATTTAAAAAAATTCCAAGACATTTTTAAGAGCTTTTAAAAGTTCCAAAAAGTTTTAAAGGATTTTAGAATATTTCGAAAACATCCAAAGAATTTTTAAGAGCATTAAAAAGTTTCAAGGGATTTCATAAGATTTTAAATATTTTAGGGATTCCAAGACATTTTCAAGGTATTAAAAAATTCTCCAAGAGTATTTAAATGTTTTTTAATTGATTTAAAAAAATTTTCGTGGGGTTTTAAAGATTTTTGGGTATTTTGAAAAATTTC
>JAUELO010000244.1:2740216-2751924 GCA_032357855.1 Amphibolips quercusostensackenii | reverse complement strand
TAAAATTCTCGAATAATAAAATTTCCGAATTATAAAATTCCTGGGTAATAAAATTGCTGAATTGTAAAATTTCTGAATGTGTAAAAAAATTTCCGGATTGTAACGTTCGTGAATAACGAAATTTCCGAATTCTAAAATTGCCGAATATTAAAATTTCCTCATTATAAAATTCTTGAATTGAAAAATTCCAGAATAATAAAATTGCCGGATTGGAAAATTCCCGATTTGCAAAATTTCCGAATTGGAAAATTCCCAAGTAATAAAATTCTCGAATAATAAAATTTTTGAATAATAAAATTTCTGAGTTATGAAATTTCTGAATTATAAAATTCCTAGGTAACAAAATTGCTGAATTGTAAAATTTCTGAACATGTAATAAAATTCCCGGATTGCAAAATTCACGAATAATAAAATTTCCGAATTCTAAAATTTCCAAATAATAAAATTTCGTAATTATAAAGTTCGTGAATTGGAAAATTCCAGAATAATTAAATTCGGGAAAAGGACAATTCCCGAGTAATAAAACTCGAAAATTGGGAAATTCACGAATAATAAAATGTAGTGAATTGGAAAATTCCCGAATAATAAAATACAATTCCCGGATTATAAAATTACTGAATTATAAAATTGCCGAATAATAAAATTTCCTCATTATAAAATTCCCGAATAAAAACATTCCTGAATTGGAAAATTCCAGAATAATGAAATTCCCGTATTGGAAAATTTTTGAATTGTAAAATTCCCAAATAATAAAATTCATGAATTATGAAATTCCTGGGTAATAAAATTCTCGAAATGGAAAATTCCTAAATAATTTAATTCCTGATTAATGAAATTCCCGAATTATAAAATTACCGAATAATCAAATTTCATAATTATACAATTCCTCAATATTAAAATTTCAGATTTGGAAAATTCCAAAATAATAAAATTCCCGAACTGGGAAATTCCTAAATGATAAAATTCTTGGGTAATTAAATTCCCGAATTGAAAAATTCTTGAATAATAAAATCCCTGAATTATAAAATTCCCGAATAATAAAATTCGCGAATTGGAAAATTCCCGAATAATAAAAGTCGCGAATTTTTAAATTTCCGAATAATAAAATTAGTGAATTGGAAATTTCCCGAATAATAAAATTCGCGAATTAGAAAATTCCCGATTAATAATATACCCGAATTATAAAATTCTCGAACAATAAAATTCTCGAATTAGAAAATTCCCGAATTATAAAATCACCGAATAATAAAATTTCCGAATAATAAAATTTCCGAATAATAAAGTTTCCAAATAATAAAATTCCCGAATAATAAAATTCGCGAATTGCGAAATTCTCGAATAATAAAATTCGCGAATTGCGAAATTCCTGAATAATAAAATTAGTGAATTGGAAAATCCCCGAATAATGAAATTCTCAAATAACAAAATTCGCGAAATGGAAAAGTTTCGAATAATAAAATACCCGAATTATAAAATTACCGAATAAAAAAATAACCGATGGTAAAATAACCGAATTATAAAATTACCGAATAATAAAATTACCTTTAATAATAAAATTTCCGAATATAAAGTTACCAAATAATAAAATTCCCGAATTATTATAAAATTCCCAAGTTACAAAATTTCCAAATTGCAAAATTCCCGAATAATAAAATTCCCAAGTTGTAAACTTCACGTATAATAAAATTCCTGAATTAGAAAATTCCCGATTAATAAAATTCCCGAATAGTTTATAATATTATTGAATTGTAAAATTCCCGACAGTTTATACTACTGAGTTTTTAAATTCCCGATTAATAAAATTTCCGAATTGTAAAATTTCCTAATAATATAATTCCCGGCAGAAAATTGCTGAATTATAAAATATTCGAACCCGTTAAGAATCCGTAATTTTACTTGAAAATTTATATTTTGGGTCGAACTGTTTTGTTGAAAATTCATCTTCTAAATTGAAAATTTAACTACTTGGACAAAAGTTGAACTAAATTGTTAAAAATTTTTTTTTGGTTGAAGGTTCATCCCTTCGGTTAAAAGGATCATTTTTTGTTAAAAATTCATTATTTTCGTTAAAAATTTTTCCCTGGTTGAAAATTCTTGTTTCTTTTTTGGTTGAAAATTAATTTTTGTGAGCAAAAATTTAACTTTTCCAGTTGAATATTTATCAAATTAGTTGAAAATTAATTTCTTTGATCGAAAGTGAAAGTGTTTTGTTAATTGATATTTGTAAATTTAGAATTCTAATTCATAAATAATTTCAAACTTGGACAAAAGTTTAAGGACTTTGTTAAAAATTTCATTTCTTGTTTGGAGGTTCATCTCTTTGGTTAAAAATTCAACTGTTTTGTTGAATTTTTTTTATAAGAAAATAATTTTTTGAACCTTAAATGTACATTTCCGTTTTTGTTTGAAATGTGATATTTTTTAGTTGATAATTCGTCTTTTGGTTGTAAAATTTAACATTTTGGTTGAAAATTAATCGTTTTTTTTTGTTGACATTTTTTTCACTGAAAATTTAACTCTGAATTTGTTAGTTAAAAATTGATCTTTTTAGTTGAAAATGCAACTGTTTGTTTGAAAATTTATATTTTTTGTTGAAAATTCGTCTTTGTCGTTTTAAAATTATACTCATTTAGTAGAAAGTTAATTATTTTGTTGAAAACTCAACTTTTAAATTAAAAATTTAACTCTTTTGTTAAAAATTTAATAATTTTTTTTTAGTATCGACTATTACATTTTTTGTTGGGAATTTGTCTTTTTGTTGCAAATTCATGTATTTTGCTTAAAATTTTTCTTTTCTGGTAGAAAGTTTATCTTCTTAGTTAAAAATTCGTCTTTTTTGTTTTAAGAAACACCTCTTGGTAGAAAATTAATTATTTTGTTAACTTATCTTTTCGGTTGAAAATTTAACTATTTTGTTGGAAATTCGTCTATTTCGGTTTAAAATTTATTTCTTCTGGTAAAAATTCAATTATTTTGTAGAAAATATCAGCTATTATATTTTTCGTTGAGAAATCTTTTTGTCGAAAATTTAACATTTGTGATTGAAAATTTAAGTGTCCTGTAAAAAATTCGTCTTTTGAGTTTAAAAATGTAACCATCAGGTTAACCAAATTTTTTGGTTAAAATTGTTTGTATAACAAAAGTTATTTAAAGAATTCTATTTTTGCTGTACCTTTATTCTCTTTGGTGCGTTTTTATTTATTTTTAATTATTAATGATAACAATTGTTTATAAAATTAATAAATTCATAATTCTTGAATAAAATTTTAGAAATAATAACCTACGAAAGGGAATCGTAGAGAATCCATCCAAGAATAAAATGAACTCTAAATAACTTTTTAAATAAACAATTTTAACCTGAAATATTTGTTTCTAAACTTTGCTTTCAATTCTCTTCCAAAATTAGTTATAATTAATAACAGAAATACTTTTCTCGACTTTGAAAATAATTTTCAACCATGCTCATCCTTAATTGTCAATTATTTGACAATTATTTTTAAAGGTCAAAAGTTGTTGCAGCCCCGAAAATAACATAGAATGTTTTTAGTGGCTTTGACGGGAGTGCACTATTTCAGACTTCGGGTCAATACACTCATGTTGAGAGCTTCAAAGCCAGCAGACGTCAGGCACATTCTCTAGTCACTCTAGTGCTGAGAACGAAATCGATTGGCTGGAGAAAAAAAAAATTTGCCAACCCTTCTCATTTTCGAGGGTGGTGAACCTGCTCAGTACTCAACCACCCTTATCTCACACCCCATTGTTCTTGCCTCGATCTTTTATCATCAGGCTTGAGAATTTCACTTCGCGACGAACCAGGCATTTAACATTTTTAATTAATCGCACACGACCTCATTAAAGAGCGTTTAAATCTATTCTCTAAAGCTAAAAGAGTTGCAGGCATGATAAAAGATTTATAAATTAAAATTTGAATTTCGCGCCATTATTTTAAAGGGTTTTTGGAGGTTATATTCAAGCGTGGCTTTACGAAATTTTTGGCGCGAAATTTAAATTGCAGGATTTTCTCGATTTAGAACGTGTGTTTATTTGTAATGCAGACTTTGCATTCTTTCCCCTGTTTGCCACGTTCAACCTTTTTTAAAGGAATTTTTTTCTCTTGTTTTCAGCGAAGGTCTGCTTTTTCTCGTTTTTTTTTTCGCTTAAATGCAGACTGAATTAATAGATCCCAATAAGAAAATCCAAATATTTTGGGCAGAAAATTCATTTTTTTTCCATCTTTTGAATACTTTGTTAAAAGTTCAATTTTTTTTGGTTGAAGATTTATTATTTTAGTTAAAAATTTAATTTTTTAGATGTAGATTACCCTTTTTTTTAAATTCATATTTTCGGGTTTAAAATTTAACTGTTCTGTATAAAATTTGTTTTTTAGCTTGACAATTCCAAAATTTGGTAGAAAATTTCACTATTGGGTTAAAAAATTAACTATTTATTTGAAAATTTAATTATTTAGTAAAAAATTCATTATTTTTCATTAATATTCGTATTTTCAGCTTGAAAATTCAACTCTGGTTGAAATTTAATCTGATTTGTTTGAATTCAACTTGTAGAAAATTAATTTTTTTAATCTGTTTAATACTTTGTTAAAAGTTCTATTTTGTTGTTGAAGATTTAACTGTTTTGTAAAAAATTTGTTTTTTTAGCTTGTGAATTCCAAAATTTGGTAGAAAATTTTTACTATTAGGTTGAAAATTTAACTAACCATTTGAAAATTTAATTATTTAGTAGAAAATTCACTATTTTTTATTAATAATTCGTATTTTCAGCTTGAAAATTCAACTCTGGTTGAAATTTAATCTGATTTGATTGAATTCAACTTGTAGAAAATTAATTTTTATAATCTGTTCAATACATTGTTAAAAGTTCTATTTTGTTGTTAAAGATTTAACTGTTTTGTGAAAAATTTGTCCTTTTAGCTTGTAATTTCCAAAATTTGGTAGAAAATTAATCTGTTTGGTGCAAAATTAATTGTTGTGTTCAAAATTTATATTTCATTATATACAATTTAACTGTTTTGTGGAAAAATGTTATTTCTAGCTTAAAAATTCTAAAATTTGGTAGAAAATTAAAGTATTTTTTTTTTAAATTAACTTTTTTGTTGAAAAATATTTTCAAGTTGAATTCACTTTTTTGTTGAACTTTCGTCTTTTTAGCTTGGGATTTCAACTCTGGTTGAAATTTAGTTTGGTTTTTTTGAATTCAACTTGTAGAAAATTGATTTTTTAATTTTGTTTAATATTTTGTTAAAAGTTCTATTTTTTTGAAGATAAATCATTTTAGTTCAAAATTTATTTATTTAAATGTAAATCACCTTTTTTGTTAAAAATTCGTATTTTCGGGTTTAAAATTTAAATGTTTAGTAGAGAAATTGTGTTTTTTACTAAAAAACTTAAAAATTTGGTAGATAAATAAGCCGTTTGGTGCAAAATGAAATTTTTTTTTTAAATTAATAATTTATAATTCATATTTTTCATACAAATATAATCTTGTTTTCGGTAAACAAAAGCAACTTTTCGATTCAAAATTCTACTATTTTGGCAGAAAATTCCACTATTAGGTTGAAAATTTAACTATTCATTTTAAAATTTAATTATTTGGTAAAAAATTCGGATGTGATTTACCTTTTTGTTGAAAATTCATATTTTCGGGTTTAAAATTTAACTGTTTTGTAAAAAATTTGTCTTTTTATCTTAAAAATTCCAAAATTTTGTAAAAAATTAAGGTATTTGGTGCAAAATTAATTTTTTGGTTGAAAATTCATATTTGAAAATTCATATTTTTCTGTTTAAAATTTAACTGTTTTGTAGAAAAATGGTATTTTTAGCTTAAAAATTCTAAAATTTGGTAGAAAATTAAAACATTTGGTTCAAAATTTACTTTTTCGTTGAAAATTAATATTTTCAAGTTGAAAATTTAGTTGTTTAGTAGAAATACGTCTATTTGGTTTGAAAATTCATATTTTTCATAAAAAATTCTACTATCAAGTTGAAAATTTCACTTTTTGTTTCAAAATTTAACTATTTGGTAAAAAAGTTACTTTTGTAATGAAAATTTGTCATTTTAGCTTAAAAAATTCAACTCTAGATCAAATCTAATCTGATTTGTTTGAATTCAACCTGTAGAAAATTCATAATTTCAATTCATAATTCAAAATTTTAATTAAAAATTTCATTCTTTGTATGTAAATTATCTTTTTTGTTGTAAATTTATATTATGGGGCTTAAAATTTAACTATTTTGTAGAAAATTGGTCTTAGCTTAAAAATTCCAAAATTTGGTAAAAAATTAAGGCATTTGGTGCAAAATTAAATTTTTTAGGTTGAAAATCCATTTTTTTTTTTGGTTTAAAATTTAATTGTTTAGTATAAAAATTGCGCTTTTAGCTTAAAAATTTTAAAATTTGGTAGAGAATTAAAGTATTTAATTCAAAATTAACTATTTTGTTCAGAAATTATTCGGTTGAAAATTCAACTATTTTGGTAAAAAATTCTACTGATAGTTTGAAAATTTATCTATTAATTTGAAAATTTAAGTATTTTGTAGAAAATTCACTTTCTTGTTGAAAATTCGTATTTTTAGATGGAAAATTCCACTCTAGTTGAAAATCGATCTGATTTGTTTGAATTCAACTGGCTTAAAATTCATTGTTTTTTTTTTATTCTATTTTTCTAACTCAAAATTTAACTATTCCATTTTTGGTTTGAAACTTATTCTTTTCAGTAGAGAAGTAATTCATTTTTTCAAAAATCATCTTTTTTGTCAAAAAATTAACTGTTTTGTTGAAAATTCATCTTTTCAGGTTGAAAAAAAGCTTTTTTGTTAAAAATTTAACTGTTTTGTAAAAAATCCAGCTTTCGGTCTTCAAAAAATTTTTGCTTGAAATTTAAACTTCATCTGTTTTGGTAAAAAATGAACTTTTTGGCTAAAAATTCAACTTTTCAAGCTGAATATTCAACTGTCTTTTAAAGTATTCGTATTTTAGCTCGAAAATCAAATTTATAGTTAGAAAATACATTTTTTTTATTATTGAAGTTTAATCTTTCTTGGTTGAAAATTAACTTTTTTGTGGAAAATTCAACTGTTTTTTTAAATAATCGTCTTTTTGACGTCAACATTCAACTATTTGTTTGAAAATTAACCGTTTTTGTTAAAATATTAAAATTTCGCTTTCAAAATTGAACAGTTTTTTTTTAGGAAATTTGTCTTTTGGGTTTAGAAATTCAAGAATTTGGTAAACAATTAAATTATTTGGTGTTGAATTAACTTTTTTGTTAAAAATTCATAATTTTGGGTTGAAAATTCAATTGTTTTGTAGAAAATTTATCTTTTTGGTTTACGAATTCAACTATTTGGTTGAAAATAACCTGTTTTTTTTTTAAATATTAAAATTTTCGTGTTCAAAATTCAACAGTTATTTTTAGGAAATTTGTCTTTTGGGTTTCAAGAATTTTTTTTTTTTCAAGAATTTCAAGAATTTGGCAAACAATTAAATTATTTGGTGTTAAATTAACTTTTTTGTTAAAAATTCATAATTTTTGGTTGAAAATTAAATTGTTTTGTAGAAAATTCATCTTTTTGGTTTGAAAATTGATCTATTTTAATAAAAATATTATTTTTTGAAAAAAATGCAACTATTCGGCTGAAATTCAATTTGATTTTTTTGAATTAAACTGGTTTAAAATTCAATTTTTTTTTACTAATTTTTTTACTGAAAATTTAAGTATTCCAATTTCGGTTGGAAACTGATTCTTTTTAGTTAAAATTTCATTTATTTTTAAGAAGTAATTTTTTTTCGTCGAAAAATCAACTTTTTTGCTGAAAATTGGTCTTTTTAGCTTAAAAATTAAATTCTTGGTTTGAAAATACAACTGTTTTTGGTTGAAGTTTAATCTTTCTTGGTTGCAATTGACCTTTTTTGTTGAAAATTTAACTGCCTTTTTTTTGCTTGAAAATTTAACTATTTTGTTGAAAATGAACTATTTTCTGACATTATTAAAATTTTTGCGATAAATTAACTTTTTTGTTGAAAATTTATAATTTTGGGTTGAAAAATCAATTGTTCTGTAGAAAATTAATTTTTTGGTTTGAAAATCCAACTATTTGGTTGAAAATTAACTGTTTTGTTAAAATACTAAAATTTTCGTGTTCATAATTCAACAGTTATTTTTAGGAAATTTGTCTTTTGGGTTTAAAAATTCAAGAATTTAGCAAAAAATTAAATTATTTGGTGTTAAATTAACTTTTTTGTTGAAAATTCATATTTTTGTGTTAAAAATTCAATTGTTTTGTAGAAAATTCATCTTTTTGGTTTGAAAATTGATCTTTTTTCATGAAAATATTACTTTTTGAAAAAAATGCACCTTTTCGGCTGAAATTCAATTTGATTTTATTGAATTAAACTGGTATAAAATTTATTGTTTTTTGAAATAATTGTTTTGACTGAAAATTTAATCATTCTAATTTTTGTTGAAAACTGATCCTTTTTAGTTGCAAATTTAACTCCCTTTTTTTTACTAAAAAATTTAACTTTTTGGTTGAAAATGAACTATTTTCTAAAATAATCAAAATTTTTGCATTAAATTAACTTTTTTGTTAAAAATTCATATTTCGGGGTTCAAAATTCATCTTTTTTCTTGAAAATATAATTTTTTTGTAAAAAATGCAACTATTCGGTCAAAATTTCAACTATTTTGGTAAAAAAATCCACTATTAGGTTGAAAATTTATATATTTATTTGAAAATTTAATTATTTGGTAAAAAATTAACTTTTTTGTTGAAAATTCGTCTATTTAGCTTCAAAATTCAACTCTAGTTGAAATTCAATCTGATTTGTTGGAATTCAACTGGTTTAGAATTCATTGTTTTTTATTAATTTTTTTTTTTTAACTGAGAATTGAGCTATCCCAATTTTCGTTGAAAACTTATCTTTTTTAATTAAAAATTAATTAATTTTTTAAAGTCATCTTTTTTCGAAACTTGAAATTTGAAATATTTAAATTAAATATTAACCATTTAGTTGAAAATTAAACTACATATTTGGCTAAGAATTCAACTATTATTTTGAAAATTTAATTATTTTGTTTGAAAATCATTTTTTTTTGTCGAAAATTAAACTGTTTTGTAGAATATTCGTCGTTATTACAGAAAATTCGTTCTTTTGAATTAAAAATTTATCTGTTTCGGTAGAAAATGAATTAAATTCATTGTTTGAAAGTACAATTTTTTTGGTTGGAGTTTTATCCTTTTTGGTTGAAAATTGATGGTTTTGTTGAATATAAAAATTTTTGGGTTCAAAATTCAACAATTTTTTTTTTAGAAAATTCGTCTTTTGTGTTTGAAAATTCAACAATTTGGTAGAAAATTAAACCATTTTATGTTGAATTAACTTTTTAATTGAAAATTCAATTATTTTGTAGAAAATTTATCATTCTTGATTAAAAACGATCTTTTTTGTTGAAAATTTATATTTTTGGGTTTAAAATTTAACTGTTTTGTAGTAAAGTTGTCTTTTTTAGCTTGAAAATTTAAAAATTTGGTAGAAAATTAAGCTTTTTGGTGCAAAATTATTATTTTTCATTCATGTTTTTAGGTTTAAAATTTAACTGTTTAGTAGAAAAACTGTATTTTTAGCTTGAAAATTTCAAAATTTATCAGAAAATTAAAGTATTTAGTTCAGAATTTTCTTTTTTGTTGAAAATTCATATTTTTGGGTTTAAAATTTTACTGTTTTGTAGAAAATTTGTCTTTTAAGTTAAAAAATTCTAATATTTTGTTTTGTAGAAAATGCAATTGTTTGGTTGAGAATTCAACTATTTTGGTGAAAAATTCCACTATTAGGTTGAAAATTTATCTATTTATTTGAAAATTTAATTATTTTGCAGAAAATTTACTTTTTTATTGAAAATTTGTTTTTCAACTGGTTTAAAATTCGTTGTTTCTTTAAATTAATTTTTTAACTGAAAATTTAACTATTTCAATTTTGTTTGAAAACTGATCCTTTTTAGTTGAAATTTTTTTTTAAATGCATCTTTTTTCGTCGAAAAATCAACTGTCCTTTAAAAAATTCGTCTTTTTATCTTGAAAATTAAATTCTTTGGTTGAAAATACAACTGTTTTTTGTTGAAGTTTAATGCTTCTTAGTTGAAAATTAATTTTTTGTGGAAAATTTCACTGCCTTTTTAAAAAATCGTCTTCTTGACTTAAAAATGCATTTATTTGGTTGCAAATTCACTGTTTTGTTAAAATATTAAAATTTTTGGGTTCAAAATTTAATAATTTTTTTTTAGAAAATTTGTCTTGGGTTTAAAAATTCAACAGTTTGGTAGAAAATTAAGCTATTTGGTGTTAAATTAACTTTTTTATTAAAAATTAAATTATTTTGTAGAAAATTTGTCTTTTTTAGCTTGAAAATTCCAAAATCTGGTAGAAAATTAAGCTTTTTGGTGCAAAATTATTATTATTTTTTATTAATGTTTTTAGGTTTAAATTTTAACTGTTTAGTAGAAAAACAGTATTTTTAGCTTGAAAATTTCAAAATTTATAAGAAAATTAAAGTATTTGGTTCAGAATTTTCTTTTTTGTTGAAAATTCATATTTTTGGGTTTAAAATTTTACTGTTTTGTAGAGAATTTGTCTTTTTAGCTTGAAAATTTCAAAATTTGGTAGAAAATTAAACTTTTTGGTGCAAAATTATTCTGACTTTTTTTAATTCATATTTTTGGATTTAAAATTAACCGTTTAATAGAAAAATGGTATTTTTAGATTAAAAATTCAGTTGCTTTGTAGAAATTCATCTTTTTTTCATAAAAATATTTTGTTTTGTAGAAAATGCAATTGTTCGGTTAAAAATTCCACTATTTTGGTAAAAAATTTCACTATTAGGTTTAAAATTTATCTATTTATTTCACAATTTAATTATTTCGTAGAAAATTTACTTTTTTATTGAATATTTGTTCAACTGGTTTAAAATTCGTTGTTTTTTTAAATTAATTTTTTAACTGAAAATTCAACTATTTCAATTTTTCAAAATTCAATAATTTTTTTTTTTAGAAAATCCGTCTTGGGTTTGAAAATTCAACAGTTTAATAAAAAATTTAACTATTTAATGTTAAATTAACTTTTTTGTTGAAAATTCGTATTTTTAGGCTTGAAAGTCAATTGTTTTCTAAAAGAATTGAATTTTAATTTGGAAAACTTTTCAGATGAAAATTCGTCTTTTGGATGGAAAACCGATCTCTAGGTAGAAAATATTTTCTGGTTAAAAAGTCAACTATATTTATGAAAAATGCAGTATATTTCGACTCGAATCGAAAGCGGTTAATTTTGAATGTTAAATTTAATATATCTACATTAATTTTATTGAAAAAAATTTTTTTGTTTATTTATTGTAATTGGAAATATAAGGGATAAGGAAGTATTGGACAGAATTCGATTAATTTTTTTCTTCAAGGAGTGTAAAAAGGAAATATGAGTGGACTGTTTGTATAAGAGATTAATTTCAATGCATTCGAGATCTTGAAAATGATATCCCTTGAGGCATAACGGGTGCGTCATCCGATTTTATGCCACCCAGGTGGGAGGTACTTATTCAATTTGTATTCTGAAATGGTCGCGTGAATGTAACGGGACACGTTGTATAGTAAGATGAAATACGACATTGGTGTTTGTTGTACCTTTGCATGTCAATTTTCTGAA
>JAUELO010000244.1:2682044-2695514 GCA_032357855.1 Amphibolips quercusostensackenii | reverse complement strand
ATTTAAATTTGCAGTTTTGACAATTCTGCACTTTGGGCAATTTGCGAATAATGTACGACAGTTAGCGCTTGTGAGAATAACAATTTTGAAGCAACACTATATTGTGTTTTTTTTCTAATATAGAAATAACGACATTCATTGTAACCTCTGAGCAAGCTGTCGTATTTTGAGTTTTTAGTGTGATGAAAATTTCTGGAATTTTCGAGAAAAGTATAAAAATAATTAATATAATTTTGAAGACAGCTTGGCGGAGGAAATCTCACTATAGGCAGCTAATAAATCATAATTATATATATATTGTTGATTTCATCATTAAAAGTTTTTGCGCAAATAAATATAATGCTTTATTCCATTTTTACTAACCAACCTTTTTTTTTAACCTGCGAATTTTCAGCTTCAAGAAGTCGAGAGAAGATGTAAATTTGATTTTGTTCTGAGTGTTGTTAATTTTCATTTGTTAATATCCATTGTTTCATTTTGTACAAATTCGATCATTCATTTTGTGTCGTGAAGAGCTGCGATTTTTTTATTCAATGTTGCTTTCGCTGGAAGAAAGTACGTTTATAGAACAGAATTTTAGGCAGATAAAAAAAAAGGAGTCAAAAAAATTCAGGCTGGCATGAGGCTTTCTTGGTTCTGATATTGATTTTGACTTGATAGGATTTTTGCAACGCATGTTTTTCGAATTTTATCAGCATGACTAGGTCTCAAAGTATATCTCAAAATTAATTTTTTCTATTTAAAAAAGTGTTTTTAAAGCAATTTTACAATGAAAGAATTTAAAAATGAGTTGTGCAAATCGAAAGCTTTTTTAATTTGCAAATTGAAGTTGCAAATTGGAAATTTTAAAGCTGTAAGAAACTAAATTTAAATACCCCTAAAAAATGGAATCCTCATTTTTTTCTGTTGGTGTTGGTTGTTCTTCTTAATATTCCATCTTCAAATTATTACTAAAATAATTTTAATCTTTAGAATGTTTTTTGAGTTATTCTCTAGAAATAAAAGTGAGGTCTATCAAAATTTCCTATTTCCCAGGAATTGAATTCCCGTCCAGTCAATGAACTATCCCATTTCCGGTTTAGAGTATCGAGTAATTCTGAAAATAACTCTGATCAATTCTATTCCTGGTGCATATTTCGTCTATTTTTTTGTTGTGAATAAAAAAAAACTAATTTTTGATGTTTTCAAATTTAAATCATTAAAAATCGTGTAATAGCGGCGAAGTGAAAATGCTGAAATTTTGATTTTCAAAAAAAAAAAGTTACCTAGAAATTAAAATTTGAAGAATTCAAACTGCAAAATTAAAAAAAATTATGTTTTCAAAAAATAAGACTTAAAAATCAAACATTCAGATTATTTAAATCGTATTAAATAATAAATTAAATTGTATCACACTACAAGCTTCAATGATTAATTAATGATCAATTTTAAGATTTAGAAAACCGAATGAAAATTTTAATGATACAAATTTTAATAAAGGCAATCAAAATTTTAAAAATTGTATATTGTAATATTTCATTAGAAATTTTCAGATTGTACCATTCAAACTGGAAGCATAAATGAATAATCAGTTATTAGTTTTAGATTCGAAAACCCTAATAAAATTTGAAAAATTCAAATTGTACAGTCAAAAAATTTTCTATTTTCAAGAAACAAAACTTAAAAATGGAATTTTGAATTTTGGTCAATTTAGGGTACGAAAAACTGAATCAAAATTTCAAAAATTCTAGTTGTACAATTCGGAAAATTTTGTGTTTCAAAACAACACTTAAAAATAAAAATTCGAATTATTTAAATTGTATTAATGGTAACAAACTTTAAAAAAATTAAAATTGTACAATTTTAAACTGAAAACTTCGAAAATTTAACATTTGTCAAAATTAGGTTTGAAAAACTGAATCAAAATTTGAAAAATTCAAATTCTGCATTTAAGAAAATTCGTTTAAAAAAAAACACTAAGTCAAAATTCAAATTATTCAAATTGTATTAAGGGCAATTAGAATTTAAAAAATTTAAATCGTACAATTTTATTAAATTATTCGAAAATGTAAAATTTTTAATTTATAGCCTAAATTATTTTATATATATATATATTTATATTAATTAAACAATTCAAAACATGTTGTTTTCGGAAAACAACATTTAAAAATCAAAAATTCAAATTATTAAAATTTTACTGGCAATTAAATTTTGAAAAATTCAGATCGTAAAATTTAATTCAAAATTTTCAAAATTGTTCCATTTCAAACTGAAATTTGATCAGTCTCAAGCGAATTTGATCAATAATCAATTTTAAGTTTGAAGAAATGAATAAAAGTTTAAAAAACTGAATTTATTTATATTCTTTCAAGAGCAATCAAAAGTTAAAAAATTTAAAAGTTAAAACTTAAAAATCAAAATTCGAATTATTTTAATTGAATAAATAGCATCAAACTTTAAAAAATTTGAATTTGTACATTTTTAAACTGAAAGATTCAAAAATTCAACATTTGTCAAAATTAGGTTTGAAAAACTGAATCAACATTTGAAAAATTCAAATTCAACATTTCAGAAAATTTTTTGTTAAAAAAAAACATTTAAAAATCAAAATTTAAATTATTCAAATTGTATTAAGGGCAATCAGATTGTAAAAAATTTGATTGTACAATTTTATTAAATTATTTGAAAATGTAGAATTTTTAATTCAGAGCCTAAATGAGTGATCAATGTTCAATTTGAAGTTTGAAAAACTGAATCAAAATTTGAAAAATGACATTTGGACAATTCAAAAAATTTTTTTTTCGGAAAACAACATCTAAAAATAAAAAATTCAAATTATTAAAATTTTACTAGCAATTAAGTTTAAAAAATTCAGGTCGTAAAATTTTTCAAAATTGTTCCGTTTAAAACAGGAAGCCTCAATGAGGGATTAATAATCAGTTTTAAGTATGAAAAACTGAATAAAAATTTGAAAAATTTTGCAATTAAAAAAATTTGTTTATAAAGAAACCCTTGAAAATCAAAATTCCAATTATTCAAATTGTATCAAAGGCAAATCAAAACTTTTTAAATTTAAATTGTACAATTTTATTCAAAATACTTGAAATTTTAAGTTTGAAAAACTTAATCAAAATTTGAAAAATGCCATTTGTACTATTTAAAAATTTTTGTAAAATTCAAATTGTACAATATTACTTTAAATTTTCAAAATTATACAGTTTTAAACTCAATTACAAGCCTCAATGAGTGATCAATGATCAATCTTAAATTTGAAAAACTGGATACAATTTTGAAAAACTGAAATTATAAACTTAAAAAAATATTGTGTTTTTAAAAAACTACACTTCAAAATAAAAAATTCTAATTATTAAATTTATATTAAAAGGAATTAAAACTTTAAACATTTAAATTCTACCACTTTATTCAAAATGTTTTAGATTGTACAATTTCAAATTGAAAGTCTCAGTGAATCAATGGTCAGTTTTAAGTTTGAAAAAATGAATCAAATTTTGAAAAATTATAATATGGTTTTTAATGAAAAAAATTTCTATTTTAAAGAAAGAACACTTTTAAATAAACGGTTTCAAAATCAAAATGATTCAAATTGTATTAAAGGTAATGAAAATCATAAAAATTGAAATTGTAAAAAATTTTCGAATTTGTAGAATTTCAAACTGAAATTCTACAGTTCGAAAAATATTTTTCTTTAAAAAATAACACTTGAAAATAGAAAATTCGTATTATTCCATTTGTATCAAAAAGAATTAAAATTTGAAAAATTCCAATTGTTCAGTTTTATTAAAAATGTTCGAAATTGTATAATTAGAAACTGAAAGCTTCAATGAAGTACCATTGATAATTAAAGTTTAAAAAATGGAATCAAAATGAAAAAATGCAAATAATACAATTTTAAAGAATTTTCTGTTCTCAAAAAATAACAGTTATAAATCATAGTTTTCAAAATTTAAATTATCTAAAATGTATGAAAGGAAATTAGAATTTGAAATTTTGAAATTTGTGAAAAAATTAATAATTTCTTAAAAGTTGTACTATTTCAAACTGAAAGTAGCAATGAGTGACCTATGATCAATTTTAAGATTGAAAAACTGAAGCAAATTTTGAAAAATTTAAACTCTACAATTTAAAAAATGTTGTGTTTTAAAAAAATAACACTTAAAAATTAAAAATTAAAATTAAACCATTTGTACCAGAGGAATTAAAAGTTAAAACATTCAAATTCTAATTTCATTAAAAATTTTGTAAATTGAACAGTTTGAAACTAAAATTCTCAATGAGTGATGATCAATTTCAAGTTTCAAAAATTTAAATCAAAATTTGGAAAATTAAAAAATAATGTATAACTCAAAAAATTGTGTTTTTAGAAAACAACACTTAAAAAATAAAAAAAAGTATAAATTATTCAAATTTTATTAAAGGTAATCAAAATTTGAAAAATTCTAATTTATATATTTTATTAAAAATTTTCAAAATTGAACAATTTTAAACTGAAATCCTCGGTGAGTTATCAATGATCAATTTCAAGTTTAAAAAATTGAATTAAATTCTGAAAAATTTAAATTATTTAAATTGTTTTACTCGAAATAAAAAATTGAAATATTCAAATAGTACAATTTCATTAAAAAATTTCGAAATTATATAATTTCAAATTCAATTTTAAGCCTCAATGAATGATCAGCATTCAATTTTAAGTTTAAAAAATTGAATCAAATTTTGAATAATTAAAATAGTGAAATGCAGCAAAAATTTTGTGTTTTTAAAAAAACACTTCAGAATCAAAATTCCAATTTTTGAAACTATATGAAGGGCATCAAAAATTAAAAATTTCAAATTGTAAAATTTCATTACAAATTAAAATTTGAAAAATTCAAATGGTATAACTAAAAGAATTGTGATTTTAGAAAACAACACTTGAAAAATAAAAAAAAAACGTAAATTACTTAAATTTTATTAAAGGTAATCAAAATTGGAAAAATTGTAATTCTAATATAAAAAAAACGTAAATGATTTAAATTTTATTAAAGGTAATCAAAATTTGAAAAATTGTAATTCTAATATAAAAAAACGTAAATTATTTAAATTTGATTAAAGGTAATCAAAATTTGAAAAATTGTAATTCTAATATAAAAATTTTCAGCATTCTAATTTTCAAGTTATTCCAAATTTGTAAAAAAAATTCAAATTGCATTGAGGGCAAATAAAATCTAAACAATTCTAAAATTCATATCTAAAAGCCTGTATGAGTGATAAATGATCCATTTTAAGTTGAAAATTTTGAATCAATATTTGAAAAAATGCCAATTGTGCAATTAAATAAAAATTTGTTTTACAAAAACATTTAAAAATGAAAAATTCCAATTATCTCAGTTATATTGAAAGCAGTCAAAATTTCCACTTTCCCAAGAATTGAATTCCTCTTCCTTGATTTCAAGTCTCAAAAACTAGTTTTTCATCATCAGAAAAATTCAAGAATCAATAAAACAGCCATCGAACTTCTTGTTTCTCCTTTCAGGGCCGTCGATGGCAAGGACAAAAAGAATAAGAAGAAGGGCCTCTTTTAATCGAAATCCAGCAAACGAAATAAAAAAAAATCAGATCACTCTAGTTCGAAAAAAAAACTGCTGCCAGGTTTCTGATTTTCTTCCCTCGCTGCGACATCCAGGACTGACTTCCAACTCTTCAATTTCGACAGATTCCCAATGTTTCGAAAAAAATTCCCCTTCAGGTTTTTTTTTCGAAAATTGGTCACATTTTGCACAATTCGAAAATTGGAAAGCTTTCAATTTTCTCTTTTTGCAATCTTAGTTTACGGTTGATATTCAACGTACAAATATTTATAATAATATACAGAAGAAATAATGCGATCGAAGCACAAAAGCATCTTTTGTCGGATTATTTATTTAAAATCTGCAAGTAAGGTTTTAGATTATGAATATTAATTATGACTATGAATTTATGAATTTATTCGATGCTTGGAAATAATCTTTTTTTATATGTAATATTAATATGTAATATGTAATATATAATATATCAAGCGATAAATTGCTCACGAGGAAAATTAATGCGACGAAGCGAAATTCGATTGTCGAATCACAAATCGAATTGTGAGCACTGGCCATAGACACTAGGGTGGCCCAAAAATTCATTGGAAAATTTATTTTTTGAATTTTCATGCATATCGACCGGAAATTTTGTCGAATCTACAAAAAAATTATATTTAGCCGTTTTTGTAAATTTTATTAATTCACTGAGTAAAAAATTAACAAAAAGTTGAAAAAAAAATAGATTTTTTTTGTGGGTCCGAACAAATTTCCTGTCGACATAAATGAAAATTCGAAAAGAAAATTTTGGACCACCCTAATAGACACGCACGGAAATCTAGCATAAGTTTTCTAGATTTTAAGATTTACGAAAATGGAATCTTTCACTTTCCCAATTTCATTTACCGATTTCATTCGTATTTCTAAACAGAATTTCTCAATTTCCTTCTTTGCTATTTCTATATCAAAATAAAACACATTCTTTCCACAAATGGAGAATTTCTGTCGGAATGAAATTAAAAGTTGATTGGGAAAGTGAGACGAGAGGAAGAGGCAAGAAGATAAAATAGAAAGGAGTTTCGAAATTTCGAATTTATCCATCGCATCAGAATCGGTTTCGAATTTTATGATGGCCTGGAAAAAAATTGACTTCTTGCCTTTGCCGGAAGTTGGAAATAAGTTAGGCTAAATTTTGTGCCAAGTTTTCTAACGCCCGCAAGCGATCTGATTTTCTCAAGTGAAATTATTAAAAGAAAATTCATTTTAAAAAAATTATCGTTTCGTGGCTTTCATTTATTTCACTTGAGGCAAAGATCGCGTGCCACATTCCTATTTTGTAAGCAATTTTCTAGCAATCAGTGTCCATTCGCATTACAAAATTAACCTGCGTTTTTCAGGGTGGTCGGGAAACCGGAAATTTTATAAACTTTTTGAAAAAAAAATCCGATCTCTTGAAATGTCAATTTTTTCAATTATGAAATTATTTTTTTTACAACGCGTAATTATACAATCTTTTACATTGAAAATTTTACATTTGTGTTCATTTTTTAGCGTAAATTTACGATTAAAAAATTAAAAGCACTTGAAATAGAAATTTTTTTATTAAAAATACTTTAAGTTGATCAAATGTAAATATAAATTAATTAACAATTTACGTAATTTAACGCTAAAAATTAAATTGTTTTAGTTCGAAAGAATTACTAAAAAGAATAATATTTTAACATTTAGTTTAATATTTGTTTATATTAAAAACCAAATAATTTGAAACTTAATTTTTTTTAATAGAAATCCTTAGATCTATAAAATTTCAGAGTTAAATTTAAACTTTGAACTTTGCAGCTTGAATTCTTTTATTATTAATATTTTTATTTTTCTTATTTTGATGTATAAGTAACAATTAAAAAATTATTTAATAACAATTTTGAATCCTTTTAAGGATTTTGAAAGGTTTTAAGATAATCAAAAAATTCTTTGAGCAAATTTTAAATTTTTTATTTTGAAACATTAATTTCAAGAGAATATTTAAAGAGATTAAAAAAAAAAGATGAATTAGTAACAACCATTATTAATTTAGAAAAAATTCAAGTAAGTTTAAGATTTCAAACCATTTTTTTTAAATATATCTTTTTAAGACTTGGAACAAAAAATTTAGAAGCTTTTTAATTATCTTGAAAGGTTTCAAAAGAATAATAAAATGTTATTAAGATTTTAAGGCCACTTTTTTTATTTTTGCAGGATTTTTAAAATTTATATGAAAAATTCGAATAATTTTTAAAGATGTTTAGAACTTTTGTAAAAATGTCAAAAACAACTTAAAATTTGCAAAGATTCCAAAAAATTTTCACCAAAATGTAGATTTTTGCAGATTTTGAATTAAAAATGTAGAAGCTTTTTAAGCATTTTGAAAAGTTTCAAAAGAATAAACAAATTTTGCTTACATTTGTAAAAAAATAAAAAATTATTTTTTATTCTGAAAAATTAATTTCGAGAGAATATTCAAAAAGATTTCAAAACATTTTAAAAATGGTCAAAACAGAATGTGCAAGATTTTAAGGCATTTTTTAAATTTTATAGGATTGTTTTCAAATTTAAAAAAAATCGAATAATTTAAAAAATTTTTTAAATGATTCAAAATTTGCAAAGATTTCAAAAAATGTAAAAGAAAATGTAGATTTAAAAAAAAATTTAACAAAAAATTTAGACGCTTTTTAAGCATTTTCAAAGGTTTCAAAATAATAAACAAATTTTATTAAGATTCCCAGGAAAATTTAAAATGATTTTTTCATTCCAAACAATTTCAAGAGAATATTTAAAAACATTTTTAACGATTTCCAAAATTGTTTATTTTTATTTATTTTTTTAAGAAAATAGGATCTGCGAGATTTTAAGATAACTTTTTCATTGGTACAATTTTTTTTAATTATAGAAAAAATCTGAATAAGTTTTAAAAATGTTTAGAAGTTTTGTAAAAATTACAAAAACAATTAAAAATGTGCAAAAATACAAAATATTCCAAACGAAATGTAGATTTTTGCAGATTTCGAACAAAAATGTAGAAGCTTCTAGTTTAAAAGGTTTTAAAAGAATAAACATAAATTATTAAAATTTGTAGAAAAGTTAAAAATTATTTTTTTATTCTGAAAAATTAATTTGGAGAACACAGTCTGTAATATTTTTAAGTAATTTTTTCATTTTGCAAGTTTTTTTTTAAGTTTAGGAAAGATTCGGAAAATTTGCAGATTCCAACAAATTTTAAACAAAATGTAGAATTTTTTTAAGATTATACGAAAATTGACAATGATTTTTGTGCTGAAAAATTAATTTCGAGAGAACATTTAAAAAGATTTCAAAAGATTTCCAAAATTTTTGAAACAGAATTTGCAACATTTTAAGGTATTTTTTTTTAATTTTTCAGGATTGTGTTTAAATTTGAGAAAAAATTCGAATAATTTTTTTAATTATTTAGAAATTGTGTAAAAATTTAAAAAATAATTTAAAATTTGCAAAGATTCCAAAAAATGTAAAACAAAATGTATATTTTTGAAAAGTTTGAACAAAAGGTAAAGAAGCTTTTTTAGCATTCTCAAAGATTTCAAAAGAATGGAAAAAATTATTGAAATTTCTAGGAAAAATGAAAATGATTTTTTATTCTAAAAAATTAATTGCAAGAGAATATTTAATAAAACTATTTCAAAAGATATCCAGAATTCTCAAAACAGAATCTGCAAGATTTTAAGAAAGTTCTTTTAATTTTGTAGGATTTTTTTTAATTTTAGGAAAATTCGAAAAATTTGTAAAGATTACAAAAAATTTCAAGCAAAATATAGATTTTTGCAGATTTTGAATAAAAAAAGTAAGAAACTTTTTAAGCATTTTGCATTGTTTCAAAAGAATGAAAAGAATTTTATTAAGATTCTTGGAAAATTGAAAATGATCTTTTATTCTAAAAAATTAATTTCAATAGAATATTTCACAGATATATAATGATATTATTGTTATATAATATTTTACAGAATCTGCAATTTTAAGGCAAGTTTCTTAATTTTGCAGGATTTTTTTTTAATTTTATGAAAAATTCAAATAATTTTTCAAGATTTAGAAGTGTTGTACAAATTAAAAAAAAAATTAAAACTTTGTAATGATTCAAACAAAATGTAGATGTTTAAAGATTTTTAAAATAAATTTTTTTACCTTTTTAAGGGAAAATTCGAAATGATTTTTTATTTTGAAAAAATAATTTGCAGAGAATATTTAAAAAGGTTTCAAGTCAAAAAGAAATTTGTCGATTTATTTGAAAAGCGTTAAAAACTTCAATTTTATACGTGTAGATTATTGAACGTATTAATTAAAAAATGTTGAGCTTTAATTTTAAAAGCTCAAAATTAACAAAGAGTTCCACTTTAAGTGTTTTAATTTGCAGTTCAGTTTTTTATAACTTCAAATGAAAAAAAAATTAACTTCAATCTTATAATTTAAATGCCTGGGAATTTTTTTCCTCGATTAAAACAGCCACCCTGGTTTTTATTATAAATTTATCCTAGAAATAAATATAAAAAAACCTCTGATAAAATTTGGAAATAAAAAGATTCTCTTTTTGATTTTTGTAACTTAAAAATTTTTTTCTAGTAGAGGTTTCGTACAAATTTCCCAGGAACTTCCGATATCTTGCGCGAGATTCGTCGACCTCGTTTTTAGAAAGGTCTCATGTCTTCGATTTTACTTTTGAGATTGTATTAATTTCGACAGCATTCTTCAAGATTTAAGTTTCTCTGAAAATCTTGAAATTTCTCCGTAATGATCCAGTTTTTGTAATTAATTGGCCTCAATTTTAAAATTCGCGATTATTTCTACCGAGCAAATCAAAATTTGAAAGTTTTTTCCCGGGCAAAAAAAAAAAGTTTTTATTTTTTCCAGAAATAAATTTCAACTCTCACAGCAAATGGAAAATTTTCCCAAATGTGACACTCAATAATTAAAATCTGTTATCTAAAAATTTTTTAAAATAAGTTTATGCAAAGATTTTGTAATAAAAACGTCATTAATAGTTGACACTCGATATTGTCGCATTTGCCATTCCATATGGAAAAAAATTTAGCGATAGCTGAGAATCATTTGCTGTTTGCGAAAGATATATTTACTATTTATAATGAAAAATAAAAAAAATAAATAAAAAAGCTACGATCGAATCGCTGTTCTATGCATTTAAAATTATAATTTACTCATTTATCCACTTTTTGTGTATTTTTTATGCGAATTCTAGATATTGGAAAATGAAAATGGAAAATGAGGTCGGCTACTGCGCGTTTTTAAAAATTTTTTTACACTTTTTATTATCTTACACTTTTTTTTTTAATTTATCGCGCTGTTATTTTATTTTGTATTCGTGTCCAATGGATGCAAGGTACAATCGCGTTTTTTTGTAAAACGCTTCTTTGTAATTATCGCGTTGCAAGGGAAAATAAATGGGAGAGAGGAGACATAGAAATTATATTTTGCTGTGCCAGATAAATCGAAGCTGCCGCCGCTACTTATGGACAAAATGTAATAATTTATCTACTGTAAGTGTAATACTTATATTATAATTATTGTGTATTCAGTAAATTATCTACAAGACAAGTCGATTTTTTTATTGCTGCCTTTTCGATTTTTTTCCCGAAATCAAATTACATAATTAAATAGATAATTAATTTTATAAAGAGATTATTTCAGAGATTTTTTAGATTTGTTTGGATGTCCGGATGCAGAGAAATTGGCGTTTCTGAAGGACAAGGTAATCACCTAATCATCGTTGGAATTGCACATTTTTCGTTCGATCAAAATTTGCAAAATTCGATTTTTTTTTGTGTTTTAAGAAACAGCACTTAAAAATCAAAATTTTTAAACAAGAAGATTAATTTTGTACCAGAAAAGACGAATTTTCAAGAGAATACACTTATATTTAACTAATTAGTTGAATTTTCAATCAAAAGATTAATTTTTAATAAAGAAAACCAATTTTTTAACAAAAAATTTAATTTTGTACTAAATAGATGAATATTTAACCCGAGAATATGAATTTTAAACAAAAAATGTAATTTACGACTAATCAGTTGAGTTTTCAATAAAATATTTAGATTATTAGTTTAGAAAATTAATTTTTAATTTATTTATTTTATTTATTAATTAATTATTATTTAAATTATATTAAAAATTACAAAAAGATTTTAATTTAAAATAAAAAAAAGTTGGATTAACATAGCAAAGACGAATTTTCAAAAAAATACATAAATATTCAACCAAACATTAAATTTCTAATCAAATTGTTGAATTACCTACAAAAAAAATTGAACTTTCAACCCAAAAATGTAAATTTTCAACAAAAAATTTAATTTTTAACCAAAACAGATTTATTTTTGACCAGACAGTCGCATTTGCAACCAAGAAAGGTCAAATTTCAACAGAAAAAGATTAATTTTGAAATAAAAAATATGAATTTTCAACAACATAATTAAATTTTTGATCAAATACAAATTTTCTAGCCAAGAAAAAAAATTTTAATCAAGTTGTTGAATATCAAGCTAAAAAGACGAACTTTAAACAAAATATTTGAATCTTTAAAAAACAAAGATTAATTTTCAAAAAAACAGTTCCATTTTGAACCAAAAAATTATTATTCTACAAAAAAGTTGAATTTTCAACAAAGAAGGTTAATTTTTTACTAGAAAAGATGAATTCTCAGCAGCAAAAAAATAAATTTTTAACTAAATTGTTAAACTTTCAACCAATGAGATTAATTTTCCCCCAGAAAAAAATTTTTAAATAAAAAAGGTAATTTTCAACTAATCAGTTGAATATTCAGTTAAAAAAATTAATTTTTTACTAAAATATTTTAATTTAAAAAAAATAATTGCATTTTTAACTACTGACTGATTCAAAAGAAAATGTATATTTTTGCAGATTCCGAACAAAAAATTGAGAATCTTTTTAAGAATTGTGAAAGGCTTCAAAATAATAAAAACATTTTTTTAAGCTTGCTAGAAAAATTGAAAATGATTTTTTTATTTTTAGGGAATATTTTAAAAGTTTTAATTTTGTAGAATTTTCTAAAAAAATTTAGGAATAAGTCGAATCATTTTAAAAGATATTTAGAAGTTATGAAAAAATTATGTACAATTTTAAAAAATGTAAAACAGCATGCAGAATTTTTAAGATTTTGAAATAAAATTTTGATGCTTATTAAGGATTTCTAAACAACATTTTTCAATTAAAATACTTTTAAACTTTAATATGAAAAGTTTAAAATTTATGAGTTTCATTTCGAGTGCTTTAATTTGCAGTTCATTTTTTATTAATGCGAATGGGAAAATGGTTAGCTTTAGAGTTTGAATCTTTTAATTTCACTGTCCGTGGAAAATATTTTCTAACCGGAAAATGACCGGGATTTTGTTTCTTTGATTAAAACGGCCATCCTGAATCAACATTTGATAAATTCAAATTGCACTTTTAAAAAATTGTGTTTTCAAAAAACAGCACTTAAAAAACCATCATTACAATTAATTAAATTGGATCAGAGGAAACCAATATTTAAGAAATTCAAAATGTACAATTCAAAAATTAAATTATTTAAATTGTAATAAAGGACAGTTAAAATTTCACAAATTAAATTTGCACAATTTTATTTGAGAAATTTGAAATTGTACAATTTCAAACTGAAAACCTCAATAAATGACTAGTGATCAATTTTAAGCTTGAAAAACGTAATAAAATTTTTTTTTAAATCAAAGTTTTACAATTCAAAAAATTGTGTTTTCAAAAAACAACACTTAAAAATCAATAATTCCAATTATTCAAATTGGATCAGAGGAAATCAATATTTGAGAAATTCAAAATGTACAATTCAAAAATTAAATTATTTAAATTGTAATAAAGGACAGTTAAAATTTCACAAATTAAA
>JAUELO010000244.1:2652196-2672710 GCA_032357855.1 Amphibolips quercusostensackenii | reverse complement strand
TAAAGATTAAAAAGTTACAAATCAAATCATTTTTAATTCACAGATTAAAATGGAATAATTTGGATTTTCAGTTTGCCCTGAATATTCAATTTGTAGAAGATTTTTTCCTATTCTTATTTAATTTTTTTTTCTAAGAATAAAAAAAGTCTTTTGGACATAAGAATAAAATTTGCGTAAATAAATATTAACAATGCCTTGAACCCACGACCTCAAGATTTATTTTCAATATTTGGCATCGTATATTTTTTTTCAGAGAGGCAAAGATCAACTTTTAGAATGTGAAATAGGTAAGAATAGAATCGTGCCAATGAATTTTAAATCTCCTCAGTAAAAGAGATATTTTGATAAGATCGAGTGACATAGGTAGAATTTCAAATTTCTATTCTATTCATTTTTAGATTTATTCATTTTTATTTTTTTTAGAGAATTGAAGATAAAAACAAAAAATAAGAAATAAAAAATTTTATTTAAAATAATTTAAAATATGGATAACAAATTGTAAATAGGTAATTATTAAGCTAATTTTATTCTAGCGAATTGAATAAAATCGGAATAAAATGATTATGTGGCAGAAGTCCGATGAATATTACAATGTGATAAGAAATTTAAAAATGTCGGCGACACTTTTATTTAGATAAGAATGTGACAAATATCAATCAAAGTTCATGAACGAATGTAGATAATAAATGATAATAAATATCTAACACAATTATATGAATAAACATTTTCATTTACAATAATTAAAAAAATTCTGATCATAGAAGCTGAATATGAATTTTTTTTTTTTAATCAGATCAAGAATTAAGTATTTTTATGAATTTATAGAAGAAATAGATTATTTTAAATGTATTAATTTTTGAGATTAAAGAAATACAATTTTTTATTTTTTTTTAATCTATAAAATTTTTTATTTAATTTTAATTTACAAAAAAATTAATGTTTTTTATTAAACTAAATAGTTTTTGTTTAGTTTATTAATTATTAATATATTAATATACAAAATAATGTCTTGTTTATTATTTTCGTAAATTTCTCATTGAAATTCTTTTTTTTTTCGTGGTATTAAAAAGTTAAGATTGCAATAAAGAAAATTAAAAAACATTAACACAGACTCAAATGAACAAAATTTTTTTTTAAATGTCGATGAAAAATTTATGAGAGGTGACTTTACTTTAAAAATTACATTAAAATTTCAAAGAAGTTAAAAGCGATTGAAGATAAGAAATAGTAATTATTCAATTTTTAAAAATCAAAGTCCAAAACTTTTTTATTTACGCGGGTGTCATAAAATAAGTTATTGAAAAAATTATTAAAATTTCTTAAATATTTTTTTCAAATTAATTATTTGATTTTCTCTTAGTTAAAAATTCTTATTCTATTGTTTAATTAAGGATTTAAATATTTTGTTAAAAATTCATTTTTTTTTGTTAAAAATTCACCTACTTAGTTAAAAATTGAACTACTTTATTAAAAATTTATTATTTTTTTTTTTTCATAATTTCAGTTGAAAATTCATGTCTTTGGATGAAAATTTAACAATTTTGCAGAAAATTAAAGTACACATTTGGTTGAAAATTAACTTTTTTGTTGAAAATTCAAGTATTTTGGTAAAAAAATTAAATTTTTGCTCTAAAATTAAATTATTTATTCAACAGTTTAGCTATTTGATGAAAAATTAACTTTTTGTTGAAAATTTATATTTTTTATCGGAAATTCATTTTTTTGTTGTTGAAAATTAACTTTTTTATATGGAAATTTAACCCTTCGATTTTTATTAGCAAACTGATCCTTTATAAATTAATAATTTCTTTATTTAATAATTTTTTTTAATTCAACTACTTTGTTAAAAATTCGTCTCTTTTGATTGAGGTTAACTGATTGAAAATTCATTTTTTTTGTATAAAAGTTAATTTTTTAAACTGAAAATTCAACTTTTTTACTTTTAAATTATTCTTTTTGGTCAAAAATTCTATTGATTTGTTGAAAATTAGTTTTTTTCGGATGAGAATTAATTTTTGAAAATCAAAATGTATTTTTTTCATGTTTTGTTGAAAATTCATATTTTTAGTTCAAATTTATATATTTGGTTACAAATACAACTATTTTTCTGAAAATTTAACTTTTTGGTAGAAAATTAATTTTTTTTGTTAAAAAATAATATGTTTAGGTTGGAAATTCATATTTTTTCTCTATTTTGTTGAAAATTCGTTTTTTTTTTAGAATTAATTTTTATAACTAGCAATGTAACTATTCTATTCCTGGTTGCAAATTGATATTTTTTATTAAAAATTCAATTAAGTAAAAAATTATATTTTTAGTTTAAATATAACATTTTGGTTAAAAAATAAACTGTTTGGGCCTGAATAATTTGGTTTTGTTAAGGATTTAACAATTTTTTAGACAATTTAACTATTCGATTGAAAATTACCTTTTTATCAAAAATTCAACTATTTTTTAAAAATTGAACTTTATGGTCGAAAATTAATTTTTTGTTGAAAAATAATAAGTTTAGGTTGAAAATTAATATTTTTTATGTATTTTTAACAAAAAAAAAATTGTTAACTCAAAAAGATGTATTTTCGATCCAAATGGACGCATTTTTTAATACAAAATAAAAAAAATTCCACCAAATTAATTATTAATTAAATTCGCAACAAAATAGTTTAAATTTTTAACCAAATAGTTGAATTTTTAAGCCAAAAATACGAATTTTTTAGAAAACAGTTGAATTTTTAACAAATAAGTTTATTTTTAAATAAACTTTTTAACAAAATAGTTGCATTTTCAATAAAATAATTAAATTTTCAACCCAATAGTAGCATTTTTAATCAAACGAGATGAATTCCAAACTAAAAATAAAACTGGACTTTTATAAACTTAAAAAAATGATTTTTTAACGAAAAAAAATTAACTTTCGACCAAAAATAGCTGGATTTTCTTTTTGGTTTCTATTAATTTATTTCGTATTCAAGCGAAGAACAAAAAATTTAATCTTGCAAAATTAAAAAAATTTCTTTAAAATTATTTATATTATTTTTTGAAATTTTAGAAAATAATTTCAATTTTTTTATTCTTTTCAAACTTTTTGAAATTTTCAAAAACCCTTTTTACAAATTTAAAAAAAATGTACATTTTTTTTTTAATTTTGAAATCTTTTCAACATTTAAATTATTTTCGAATCCTTTCAAAACTTGGAAAAATCTTTTGAAAAAATGTCAAGTTTTCCTAAAATTATTTAAAAGTGCAAAAATTTAAAAAAATGCCTCTAAATCTTCTAGATCATTTTTCGGACATCTTGGGAATCATTGAAAATAATTTTTTAAATTGATTTTTCAAAATAAAAAACGAGAAAAAATTTTCCTTGGAAATTAAAAAAAAAACTTTATTCTTGACACCTTTCAAAATCCTTGAAATACTTCGAAATTTTGTCTTTTTGAAGTCTTTAAAAATTAAAATTTTCTTTTAAAATTTTTCAAGCGTTTTTAAGATTTAAATTATTTTTATAAATTTTTAAAACTTCTGAATATCTCGTAGACTTACTAGAATTTTGTGATCATGCAAAAATGAAAATTTTGCCTCAAAATCTTCTACATTTTTTTGACGAAATTTTAGGAAATCATTAAAAATTTTCTGATATCTTTTTCAATTTTCTTTCAAAGTTCACTTTTTAAAATAAAAAATCATTTAAAATTTGCCCGGAATCTTGAGAATTTTTTTATTGTAAAATTAAAAAAAAAAGATTCTTCACCGAAAAAAATAAATAAATTTCAACCAAAAATATTTGGACTTTCTTATTGGGATTTATTCACTTATTTCGTATTTAATCGAAAAACGAGAAATTTCACCTTACAAAATTTAATTTTTTAAAAATTACCCATATTATTTTTTGAAATTTTAGAAAATAATTTCGAACTTTTTAAAAAATATTTTCTAATTTTTTTATTCTCTTTAAACTTTCCAAAATTTTCAAAAATGCGGGGGGCTCAAAAATAGCCTAGAAATTATATTTTTATTTATTAAATTATTTATATTTTTTATTATATATGAATTATATATTATCACTATATCGTTTCATAAAAAGAGGAGAAAAAAAAGTAATTCTTTTAAAAAGTTTAAAAAGGACGTAAATTTAAAAAAATCCGAAATTCAAATTTCCATCTTTTTCCCTCTCCAACTTCGACAGCCAATCGCATGCGCGCAGCTCGACAAGTCCAGACAAGTCGCAATTGAGCATTGTTGACATTGTTCAGCTATCGTAAATCACCATTTGATTGAAATTCCGATAAAAAAATCTCACGGCACCGTGTTAAATAATGAATTCTTGACAGATAGCGAAGAATCTTTTGAAAATGTAGCCAAGATAAGACACAATTTAAATAAGTATTTCTTGCACGATGACCTGACCTAACCCCACCACGTGGTTCGCGGCGCGTTCGACGACCGGATTTAAAGTCGAGTGGTAGGAAGAAATTGCATATAGTTATTTCTTCTACAAGCCTCTCGTAACTCACTTTCTGGATTCACTTGCTTGAGCACTCTCCTCCTATCGTGGTAGATTCTCCGAGTCCGAAAACCCGGGAATCTCCGTCCGAAAGTGACGGACGGCTCACCCAGTGACCGTAATTTTCACCTCGGCGTTTTCACTTCTAACCTAAATTCACTTTATTCACTCTCGTGTCGTCCTCGTTCCGAGCCTCAAGTTGAACGAGAAACGAATTGAACTCTCGAACTGTGCAGTGAAAAAAATATAAATAAAGGGAACGAAAGAGGTTAGGAAAATCGCTCGGTCGTTCGATTTCTGTCACACGGGGTCGCGTAAAGTTCACCGGTTAATCGAGACTTTGCGGGGACATCGAGAGCAGTTCAGTAATTTAGTGATGTAATATGCCGAGGAAGAGCTTATAAAGAAGATAAACTTTCTGAAGAGACGGAGCCGGAGGATGACATTGTTCTGACCGAAAGAAAAAGGGTAAGGGTTCGGTGAGACTTTCGTTTGTAGTGCCGGATTTTTGAAAAATTATTTATTGACTGGAAGTGTTAGATTTTTCCGCAGGATACGAGTGTAACAAGTGCTGATTTTTATTGCTTTTGTATTGTTTCGAATTGGAAGGATACTAGATTGGGGAAAAGGTAATATTGAAATAGCACCTTTTCTCGTTTTTTCTCTTAAATACGAACTGAATGAATAAATTCCAATAAGAAAATCCAATCATTTTTGGTTAAAAGTTAATTTTTTTCGTTGAAATATCTAATTTAATTTAATATCAACAAATTCTTAAGATTTCTAAAAAAACTTCAAGTTATTTTTATTTTGAAAAGTGAATTTTGAGAGAAAATTTGCATGAAACTTAAAGATTTTTAAGAATTTTGAAAGGTTTTAAGAATAAAGTTTATTTTTAAGGTTCCAATAAAAATTTTAAATCGTTTTTTATTTCAAACAATTAATTCAAAGGTAATTTTTTAAATGATTTCCAAAATGTCCGAAAAATAATCTAGAAGGTTTAAAAGCATTTCTTTATTTTTGCACAATTAAAAATAATTTCAGGGAAACTTTACATTTTTTCAAAATATATTTCGAAGTTTTTAAAAGATTCGAAAATAATTTAAATGTTGAAAAGATTTCAAAAAGTTTTTAACAAAATGTACATTTTTGAAAATTTTGAGAAAGGGGTTGTTAGAATTTTTAAAAGTTTAAAGAGATAAAAAAATACAGAAAGATTTCAACAAATTTGAAATTATTTTTTAAATTTCAAAAAATAATATACAAAACTTTAAAGAAAATTTTTTTAATTTTGCAAGAATAAATTTCTCGTTTTTCTCTTAAATACAAAATAAGTGAATAAACCCTACTATTTTTTGTTGAAAGTTATATTTTTTTTTTGAAAGATCAACTATTTTAATTTTATATAAAAAATCCTTAAGATTCCTGGAAAAATTTGAAACGATTGTTATTTTAAAAAGTGAATTTTGTGAGAAAATTGAAAAAGATTAAAAGATTTCAAATCATTTCCTAAAATTTTGAAAAAAATGTACAAGATTTGAAGACTGAATTTTCCTTTTTTGCGTGAGCACAAAATTTTATAAAAAATTCTACTAAGTCTACGAGATATTTAGAAGTTTTGGAAAGGTATAAAAATAATTTAAAACGTAAAAAGATTTTAAAAATTGTTACAGAAAGTTTTGATTTTTGAAAATTTTCAACACAAAATTTTAAAGTTTTTCAAGAATTTTGAAAAGTTTGAAGAATAAAGTTTTTTTTTAATTTCGTAGGGAAACTTTAAATAGTTTTTTATTCAAGAAAATATTTTTAATGATTTCCAAAATGACCGAAAAATTATCTAGAAGATTTAAAAGCATTTCTTTATTTTTACACTATTTGGACTAATTTCAGGGAAACTTTACATTTTTAAAAAATATATTTCGTAGTTTTTAAAAGATTCGAAAATAATTTAAATGTTGAAAAAATTTCAAAAAGTTTTAAACAAATTGTACACTTTTAAAAATTATGAAAAAGGGGTTTTAAGAATTTGAAAAAGTTTTAAGAGAATGAAAAAATACAGAGAGATTTCAACACATTTGAAATTATTTTCTAAAATTTCAAAAAATAATATAAAAAATTTCAAAGAAAAATACTTTAATTTCGCAAGAATAAATTTCTCGTTTTTTTTTTTAAATATGATATAAATGAATAAATCCCACTTTTTTTGTTAAAAGTTATATTTTTTTGTTAAAAGATCAACTATTTCAATTTTATATAAAAAATCCTTAAGATTCCTGAAAAAATTTGAAACGATTTTTATTTTAAAAAGTGAATTTTGTGAGAAAATTGAAAAAGATTAAAAGATTTTAAATCATTTTCTAAAATTTTGAAAAAAATGTACAAGATTTTAAGACTATTTTTTTTGCGTGATCACAAAATTTTATAAAAAATTCTACTAAGTCTACGAGATATTTAGAAGTTTTAGAAAGATATAAACATAACTTAAAACGTAAAAAAGATTTTAAAAATTTTTACCGAAAATTTTGATTTTTGAAAATTTTCAACGCAAAATTTTAAAATTTCAAGTTTCAAGAATAAAGTTTTTTTTTTTAATTTACTAGGTAAACTTTAAGTAGTTTTTTATTTTGAAAAATGTATTTGAAGAATATTTTTAATGGTTTCCAAAATGACCAAAAAATAATCCAGAAGATTTAAAGGCATTTTTTAAAATTTTTGCACAATTTTAAATAATTTTAGGGAAACTACATTTTTTTAAAAGATATTTTGAAATTTTTTAAAGATTCGAAAATAATTTAAATTTTGAAAAGATTTTTAAAAGTTTGAAACAAAATATACATTTTTGAAAATTTTGAAAACTTTCAAGAGAATAAAAAAATACAGAAAGATTTCAACAAATTTGAAATTATTTTCTAAAATTTTTAAAAATAATATAGAAAATTGAAAAAGAAATTTTTTTTAATTTTGCAAGAATCAATTTCTCGTTTTTCTCTTAAATACGAAATAAATGAATAAATCCCACTATTTTTTGGTGAAAGTTATTTTTTTTTTTGTTGAAAGATTAACTATTTTAATTTTATATAAAAAATCCTTAAGATTTCTGGAAAAATTTGGAACGATTTTTATTTTAAAAAGTGAATTTTTTGAGAAAATCTAAAAAGATTAAAAGGTTTCAAATTATTTTCTATAATTTTGGAAAAATGTACAAGATTTTAAGACTAATTGTTCTTTTTTGCGTGATCACAAAATTTTATAAAAAATTCTAGTAAGTCTGCGAGACATATAAAAGTTTTGGAAAGATATAAAAATAATTTCAAACGTAAAAAGATTTTAAAAATTGTTACAGAAAATTTTGATTTTTGAAAATTTTCAACACAAAATTTTTAAGTTTTTTAAGAATTTTGAAAAGTTTCAAGAATAAAGTTTTTTTTTTTACTTTACTAGGGAAACTTTAAGTAGTTTTTTATTTTGAAAAATTTATTTGAAGAGAATATTTTAAATGATTTCCAAAATGACCAAAACATAATCTAGAAGATTTATAGGCATTTTTAACCATTTTTGCACTATTTTAAATAATTTTAGGGAAACTTTACATTTTTCAAAAGATATTTCGAAATTTTGAAAAGATTCGAAAATAATTCAAATGTTGAAAAGATTTCAAAAAATCTTAAACAAAATGTCCATTTTTGAAGATTTTGAAGGTTTTTAAGAATTTTGAAAAGTTTCAAGAGAATAAAAAACTTGAGATAAAAAAAATGAAATTATTTTCTAAAATTTCAAAAAATAATATAGAAAATTTTAAAGGAAAATTTTTTAATTTTGCAAAATTAAATTTCTCGTTTTTCTCTTGAATACGAAATAAATGAATAAATTCCAATAAGAATATCCCACTATTTTTCGTTAAAAGTTAATTTTTTTCGTTGAAAAGTCTATTTTAATTTTATATATAAAAATTCTTAAGATTCCGGGACAATTTTGAAATCAATTTTTAATTTTGAAAAGTAAATTTTAAGAAAAAAATTGAAAAAGATTTTAAATGATTTCATAACATTTCGAGAGAAATAATGTAGAACATTTTAAGTCAAAATTTTCATTTTTCCATGATTACAAAATTTTAGAAAAAATTGTCGTAAGTTAACGAGATATTTAAAAGTTTAGGAAATATATAAAAATAATTTAAAACTTAAAAAGGCTTTTAAAATTTTTAAAGAAATTTTTTATTTTTGAAGGTTTAAACACAAAATGTTGAAGTTTTTTAAGAATTTTAAAAGTTTTCAAAAAGTAAAGATTTTTTTAAGTTTCCTAGGAAAATTTGAAATTGTTTTTTATTTTGAAAAATTAATTTGAGGAGAATATTTTTAATGATTTCCAAAATGTGCGAAAAATAATCTAGAAGATTTAGAGGCATTTCTTAAAAATTTTGCACTATTTAAAATAGTTTTAGGGAAACTTTACATTTTTCAAAAGATATTTTAAAGTTTTTTAAACATTGGAAAATAATTTAAATGTTGAAAAGATTTCAAAAAGTTTTAAACAAATTGTTAATTTTTGAAGATTTTGAAAAAAGGGTTTTCAAGAATTTTACAACGTTTGAAGATAATAAAAAAGTTAAGATTTAAAAAAAAGGAAAATATTTTCTAAAATTAAAAAAAAATAATATAGAAAATTTTAAATACAAATTATTCAATTTTGCAAGATTAAATTTCTCGTTTTTCGCTTGAATACGAAATGCATGAATAGAAATCAGAATGAAAATCCAACTATTTTTGGTTGAAAGTTAATTTCTGTTCGTTGAAAAGTAATTTTTTAAGTTTTTAAAAGTCAAATTTTATATTTATACATAAACTATTTATAGTCGAATTTGTAACTAAATGAGTAAATTTAAACTAAAAAAAAATCAATAAATTTGTAACCAAATAGCTAAATCTAAACAAAAAATATGAAATTTTAACCAAAAAGAGATGCACTTTCATCAGATAAGATAGCTTATCTTATCTTATCTTATCTAAGAAAGCTTTTCTGCCAACTCAAATTTATAAATTTTCAACGAAAGACATGAATTTTCAACCAAAATTATTTTTGATAAAAAAGTTATCTTTTTGGTTGCAAATTTAACTTTTTATCTTTTTAGTTGAAATTTGATTTTTTTTTTAAATAAATTTTTGTTTATGCTTTCAGTTAAAAAATTTATTACTTTGGTTGAAAATTCGTCTTTTTGGTGATAAATGTATCTTCTTGATAAAAAATTATCTTTTTGGATGTAAATTCAAAGAGTTACATTTGCAACCAAATAGTTAAACATTTAATCAACAGACACGAATTTTAACCAAAATAGTTTAAATTTATAACCATATATTCTAAGCCAAAAATACCAATTTTTTAGAAAACAGTTGAAATTTTATCAAAAGATTTTTCTACCATAAAAGTGGATTTTTCTACCAAAAGCGATGAATTTTCTATCAACATAGTTGAATTTTTAACGATAAAGCATGACTTTTATACAAAATAGTTGAACTTTCAACAAAGCGACAAATCTTCAATTAAAAAAAATATATAATTTTTTACAAATTAGTTCAATATTCAACAGGTTAAATTTTTAACTAAAAAAATAATTTTATAACCAAGAAGTTTAATGAATGAATTTTCGACTGAAAAAGTAAGATTTTCAATTAAAGATATCAATTTTTACCCAAAAATAGAATAGTTACATTTTCATTAAAAGAAAAAGGAATTCTTCACCAGAAAGTACAAAATTTTAACAAAATAGTTTAATTTTGATTCAGACATGAATTTTCAACTAAAATGATAATTCTTTGAAAAAAGAAATTGATTTTCAAAAAAAGAATTCAATAATAAACCAAATAGTTAAATTAAAAAAAAAAAATAATTTATTGAAGAAAAAGATTATTTTATTATCAAACAAGGCGAGCTTTCAACCAAATAGTTGAATTTTGAACTAAAAAAAAAAGTTTCTACTAAAAATGTTATATTTAAATATTTGGTTAAAAATTAATTTTTAAAAAATTGATATATAAGACTCGTCATCATTTTAGTTGAAAACTAATGTCTTTGATTAAAAATTTAAGTATTTTGTTGAAATTTTGTTTATTCTGGTGAAGCAGTACTTTTTTAAAATAAAAATCTAACTTCTATTTTCTGTTAAAAATTGGTATCTTTAAATGAAAATTGTACTTTTTTTAGTCAAAAATTCAAGCATTTTGTTTGAAAATTCGTCTTTTTTGGTAGTAAATTAATCTTCTTGATTACAAAATTATCTTTCTCGTTGAAAATTCAACTATTTGGTTGGATGTTCAATTTTTTTTTGCTGAAAATCGATTTTTGTTTTCGAAGATTCATCATTTTAGTTGAATTTTCATAGTAAATTGGACTGTTTTGTTGAAAATTCGTTTCATTATTGGTTGAAAATGAATTTTTTCAACTGATAATTTAAATCTCCCATTTTTTGTTGAAACGTTATCTTCTTTATTTCAAAAATTTAACTATTTGGTTGAAAATTTATCCTTTTGGTTGAAAATTTATCCTTTTGGTTGAAAATTTATCCTTTTGGTTGCAAATTTTACTTTTTAGTTGAGAATTCACCTTAACAGGTTGAAAATCTAATTTTTGGGTTGAAAATTAAACTCTTTGATTAAAAATTTAATTATTTTGTTAAAATTTTGTTATTTCTGAAACTACTTTTTAAAAATGGAAATGTAACTATGCTATTTTTTGTTAAAACATCGTATCTTTAAATGAAAATTTTACTTTTTTTTTGCGAAAATTCAACTATTTGGTTGAAAATTGATCAATTCGGTTAAAAATTCATCGTTTGGGTTGATACTTCGTCTTTTTGTTAATAAATGTAGCTTTTTGATAAAAAAATGATCTTTTTGGTTGCAAATTCAACTTTTTTAGTTAAAAGTTCAACTATTTTGTTGAAAATTGATCATTTTGGTTAAAAATTCGACTTTCTTGATAGTAAATTAATCTTCTTGATTAAAAAATTATCTTTTTATTTGAGAATTAAACGATTTGGTTAAAAGTTAATTTTTTTTTTAAATATATTTTGTTTTCGAAGATTCGTTTGTTGAAACTTTATCTTTTTTAGTCTAATATTCAACCATTTGGGTAAAAATGTATCCTTTTGGTTGAAAATTCCTCTTTTTGATGGTAAATTAATATTCTTGATTAAAAAATTATCTTTTTGGTTGAAAATTCAACTGTCTGGTTGGAATTTGAACTTTTTTTTGTTGTTAAAAATCAATTTTTTTAAAATTAATTTTTAACCCAATATTAAAATATTACATTTTTATCAGAAACTTTTTTTTTTAGTTCAAAATTCAACTATTTGGTTGAAAATTTATCTTTTTTAGTTGAGAATTCAACTATTCGGTTGAAAGCTCGCCTTGTTTGATAATAAAATAATCTTTTTGTTCAATAAATGATCTTTTTCATTGAAAATTCAACTATTTTGTTTATTATTAAATTCTTTTTTTTGAAAATTAATTTCTTTTTTCGAAGATTCATCATTTTAGTTGAAAATTCATGTCTTTAAATCAAAATTAAACTATTTTGTTAAAATTTTGTTCTTTCTGGTGAATAATTCCTTTTTTTCTTTTAATGAAAATGTAACTATTCTATTTTGGTTAAAAATTGATATCTTTAATTGAAAAGCTTACTTTTTTAGTCGAAAATTCATTTATTAATCTTTTTGGTTACAAAACTATTTTTTTAGTTAAAAATTTAACTGGTTGAATGTTAAACTAATTTGCAAAAAATTATATATTTTTTTATTTGAAGATTAGTCGTTTTGTTGAAAGTTCAACTATTTTGTTTACAAGTGATGCTTTTTCGTTAAAAATTCAACTATGTTGATAGAAAATTCATAACTTTTGGTAGAAAAATCCTCTTTTATGGTAGAAAAATCTTTTGTTAAAAATTCAACTGTTTTCTAAAAAATTTGTATTTTTGGCTTAAAATATATGGTTATAAATTTGAACTATTTTGTTTAAAATTCGTGTCTGTTGATTGAATGTTTAACTATTTGGTTGCAAATGCAACTGTTTGGTTGAAAAGTAATTTCTTGTTTGAATTTTCTGAAAAGATTCATCTTTTTCAATTGAAAAATCATCTTTCTTAGTTGAAAATGAAATTTCTTTGGTGAAAACTCAAATTTTCGGGTTATAATTTCAACTGTCTTTTAAAAAATTCCTTGTTTTGTTTGCAGATTTAACTATTTAATTTCATCTTAAATTTTTGGTTAAAAAGTCGACTACTTGTTTAAATAGTCATCTTTTGTATCAAAAAGGTATCTATTTCGTTAAAAATTTACGTAGTATCTTATTCTAAAAAGAAATCTTTAAATAGGTAAAATTTATCAAATAAAATAGACACAAAAAATTCTTTATAATTGTATAATTGAATAACTTATTACACAACAAATTTTTGGAAGTCCCAGTTAAGGAATTAGGATATAAAGTAATTTTCCATTCGACAATGTTTGCAAATGATCGCTTGCTATTTAAAATTATAATTGCACACTTAACTCTTTATAACATTTTAATATTCATTTCGCAAAAGCTCAGAAGGTCAATAATTAAAGTGCGAGGTTCTTAGAAAATAGATAACAATGTTTTTTACTGTTTTGAAAAAAAGCATACAGTTACATTTTTTACAAAAAAAATTTTATCTAAAAAGGATACATTTTCAACCAAAAATCAAATAGTTAAATTCTCAGTTAAAAAGTTAATTTTAAATTAAAAAAAAATATATGTTTGGAATTTGTAAGATAAAGAGCCGATTTTTCTATTAAAAAAAAGTTGAATTTTTAAGTCGAGAACATGAATTTTCAACAAAAAATGTAATTCAAAAAAATTCAGTTAAATTTTCAAAAAAAAACAGTTAAATTTTAAGTTGAAAAAAAACGTTTGAACAAGAAAAACACGATTTTTCAACTAAGATAATAAATATTTAACGGAAAAAATGAACTTGAAGAAAGTAGTTCATCTTTCAACCGAGAAGTTAAATTTTCAATGTAAAAAGATGAATTTTCAACAGAAAATGTAATAGTAGATATTTCAACAAAAAATATATTGATTTAAACTTGAAAACAGTTTGTTTTATCCAACAAAGACAAATTTTCAACAAAATACTTGAATCCTTAACGAAAATAGATTAATTATTAACTAAACAGTTACATTTTTAACCTGAAAAATGTATTTTCTACCAAAAAGAGGAATTTTTAACAAAATACATCAATTTCTAACCAAATAGTTTAATTTTATTCTCTACCACATTTGTTACATTTTTAACTAAAAAATATTAATTTTGAACAAAAAAGTTCATTTGCAACTAATAGTTTGATTTTTCAACTAAAATTATTAATCTTAAAAAAAAGAACTTTAAAAACAGTAGTTTAATTTTAAATAAAAAAATTTAAATTTAAATTTAAAAAAAAAACAGTTTTCACCAGCAAAGAAGAATTTAAAAAAAATACCTTAATTCTCAACAAAAACAGATTAATTTTCAACCAAAGAGTTGCATTTTTAACAAAAAAAAATGGATTTCATCCAAAAAAGACGAATTTTCAACAAAATACATCAATTTACAACCAAATATTTTAATTTTCTACCAAATTGTTTTATTTGCAATTGAAGAATATGAATTTTCAAAAAAAAATTAATTTTTAACCTAAGAAAGATGACTTTTCTACAAAAAAAAATTAATTTTAATTTAAAAAAGATGAATGATCTACAAAACAGTTGAATTTTTGACCAAAAATGATAACAAAAATGATAACAAAAAAGTTATTTTTTACCAATCCAAATACTAAATACCAAAAAAAACGAAATTTTAACAAAATACAAAAATTTTCGACCAAAAAGGATGAATTTAAAATAAAATAGTTGAATTTAAAAAAAAAAATTAATTTTCAACCAAATATTAGAATTTTTCACAATAAAAGATTATTAATCAACCAACAATGGTATAGTTGAATTTTCGGTGTAAAAAAAATAATTTTCATAAAATAAAAATTAATTTTCAACAAAATAGATAAATTTTGAACCAGAGTTGAATTTTTAACCCATAAACAATAAATTTACCACAAAAAATCGAATAGTTAAATAAAAAAAAAAAAAAATGAATTTTCAGCAAGCAAAAAATGAATTTTCAATAAAGTGGTTTAATTTTTAACCAAATTCGTGGTTTAATTTTCTATGAAATTGTTGAATTTTTCTCGATTTTTCTACAGAAAAATTGAATTTTTAAGACAAAAATATAAAGTTTCAAAAAAAAAGTTAATTTTTGATCAAATAGTTAAATTTTGAAATAAATACTTTAATTTTTAAGTGAATAGTTGAATTTTTCACCTAAATAGTTGGATTTTCAACAAAAAGAATCATTTTTAACCAAAAAAATTAACTTTCTGAACAAAAGACAAAATTTCAACAAAATAAAAAAAATTTCAACCGAAAAGTTGCATTTTTACTAAAAATTATTAAATATTTGCTAGAAAATATGAATTTTTAAGCCGAAAATATAAATTTTAAAAAAAGTTAAATTTCTACCAAATTGTTGAAGTTTAGAGAGTTGGAAAATTTTATAGCACTATTTTTTTAATTTGTGACATTATACGGAAGATTTTAAAGATTTTAGGCTGTCTTTAAAATTCCAAGTAATTTTTAAAAGCTTTAGAAAATTTCAAGGAATTGAAAAAGATTTGAATTATTTTAGGATATTTCAAAAGATTTCAAGGAAGTTTTAATTGATTTCAATTAAGCCGAAATGATAAATTTACCAAAGTATGAAAATTCCGAATTGGGAAATTCCCAATAATAAAATTCCCGAATTAAAACAATCAAAAAATCCTTGTTTGATGAAAATTTTTAAAGAATACAATATATAATTATTAAAACAATAATTTTAAAAAATTAAAACAAAACAAATATTTCCCTTGATTAATATATTTCATTATTGTATTTTTGATAAATAAATAATATTGACTCAAGAACTATTTTTTTTTAATATTTAAATTCATAAATTTTGTTGAATTTTATTTTATAATTATTATCGTTCTTCTGGAATTTTCAAATTTGAAAATTTTCTTTTTCGAGAATTTTACAGTGTCAATAATTATTTTTTGGAATTTTTCAGTCATTCCTTTAATTCAATAGTATTCATTAAATAAAAATACAATACTAAAATATTTTGATCAATAAACATTTTTTTTAGCGTTCAATTTTCTTTGTAAATTATTCTTTAAATTAAAGATAAAAATACCTTTTTTATTACATTAAACATTCAAAGAAATTCTATTTATCAAAATATTTTATTATTGTTTTTTTAATAAATAAATAAATAATATTTATTGAAAAATAATTTTTTAAATAATTATAAATTATAAATTTTCTAGAATTTTATATTGTGGGTTAGTTGATAATTTCAAGAATTTTCTACTTCTATTATTTTCTTTTTGAGGAATTTTCAGTTGTCCCAAATATTTTGATCAAAGTACTTCACTATTTCATTCATAATGAAAATATTCATTAAAAAACAATTTCTTAGTAATTGTCGGATATTTAATAATTCGTAAAATTTTTTTTTTGGAATTTTATTATTGGTGAATTTTTAAATTTGTTAATATTACAAACTGTCCAGAATTTTAAACATTTATAATATTTTTTATCTCTAAAATTTAATAATCAAAGTTAATCGCTTGATAATTAGTTATCTTGACACGCAACAGAAGTTAAATCATAACTGTTTCTAAAGAATCTAAAGTACTACTTTATCGTATATAAAAACTCTGTTATCATTAACCACATGTTCGGCCTTGAATCATAAATTTCTGCCGTGAAAGTAATTTTATTGAAACTAGTAGTTGTATGAATTCAAGTAGTAACAGGAGATACTGATTAAATCAATAAAGTCGATAAAATATTGTTGTAACTGTCATAACTAAAGAAAGCTGAGAATGTTTTAATTTTTACGGAGTGAAAGTGTCTCGTTAAAATTTCACTTCTTGTGCGAAGGCTCTTTTTTCATCGACAGTTTCATTGTCAAGTTCACAAGTTTATTTCCCATATTAATAGATTTAAATTTTCTAAATTTCAGTTTGTAATTCAAAATTTCAGGTACATCAGAACTTTTTTTCACCCTTTCTTTAGAAAAAAATTGGTAAATTAAAATAAGTTAATTTTTTTGATTAAAAAATTATTTTGATTTGTTAAAAATTCAACTATTTGATTAAAAATTTGTTTTTTTTTTGGGTATTAAATTAATCTTCCGGATTAAAAAATGACCTTTATGGTTAAAAATTCAACTATTTGGTTAAAAATTTATCTTTTTTAGTTAAAAAATTCTACTAATTGGTTGAAAATTTATCCTTGTGGTCAAAAATTTATACATTCTGTTAGAAATTTATCCTTTTGTTTGAAAATTCAACTATTTGGTTCAAAATTAGTCTTTTTGGGAAAATTATCTTTTTGGTTGAAAATTCAACTATCTGCTTGAAATTTGAACTTTTTTTTTCCTTAAAAATAAATTTTTGTTTTCGGAGATTTATCATTTTAGTTTAAAGTTCTTGTCTTTCCTTAAAAATTTGACTATTTTGTTGAAAATTCGTTTCATTTTTGCTTCAAAATTTTTTTAACTGAAAATTTAAATATTTCATTTTTGCTTGAAAATTCAACTATTTGGCTGAAAATATATCTTTTTTAGTTAAAAATCCTACTAATTAGTTGAAAATTTATTATTTTTGTTAGAAATTTATCCTTCTGTTTGAAAATTTAACTATTTGGTTGAAAGTTCGTCTTTTTGGTAGAAAATGAATCTTCTTGATTTAAAAATTATCTTTTTGGTTGAAAATTCAACTATCTGCTTGAAATTGTACCTTTTTTGTTGAAAATTAATTTTTTTTCGGAGATTTATGATTTTAGTTAAAAGTTCTTGTCTTTCCTTGCAAATTTGACTATTTTGTTGAAAAATCGATTCATTTTTTTCTTGAAAATTTTTTTAACTGAAAATTCTAAACATTTAATTTTTGCCTAAAAATTTATCCTTTTTAGTGAAAAATTCGACTATTTGATTTTAAATTCATCATTTTGTTTGAAAATTCAACTATTTGGTTGAAAATTCGTCTTTTTGGTAGAAAATGAATCTTCTTGATTTAAAAATAATATTTTTGGTTGAAAATTCAATTATCTGCTTGAAATTCAATCTTTTTTGTTGAAAATCAATTTTTTTCGGAGATTTATCATTTTAGTTAAAAGTTTTTGTCTTTCCTTGAAAATTTGACTATTTTGTTGAAAAACCGATTCAATTTTTTTGAAAATTTTTTTAACTGAAAATTTAAACATTCCATTTTTGCTTGAAAATGTATCGTTTTTAGTTGAGAAATTTGACTATTTGATTTAAAATTTATTTTTTTGATTGAAAATTCAACTATTTGCTTGAACATTTGTCTTTTATGGTAGAAAATTAATCTTCTTGGTAAAAAAATTATCTTTTAGTTGAAAATTCAACTTCTGGTTGAAAGTTGGACTTTTTTGGTTCAAAATTTAAATTATTGTTTGAAAATTTATCGTTTTTAGTTAAAAATTCTACTATTTGTTTGAAGATTTATCCTTTTATTTGAAAATTAATATCATTGGTTGAAAAAATTAGTCTTTTTTTGTAGCAAATTAATGTTTTTGATTAAAAAATTATATTGTTGGTTGAAAATTCAACTATTTATGAACTATTTATTTAAAATTGATCTTTTTTGGTAGCAAATAAATTTTCTTCATTAAAAATTTTTCTTTTTGGTTGAAAATTGTACTATCTACTTGAAATTTGAACTTTTTTTGTTGAAGATCAATTATTGTTTTCGGAGATTTATCATTTTAGTTGAAAGTTCTTGTCTTTTCTTGAAAATTGGCCTATTTTGTTGAAAAATCAATTCATTTTTTTTGAAATTTTTTTAACTGAAAATTTAAACATTCAATTTTTGCTTGAAAATTTATATTTTTTAGTTAAAAATTTGACTGATGGTTTAAATTTTATCCCTTTGGTTGAAAATTCAACTATTTGGTTGAAAATTCGTCTTCCTTATAGTAAATTAATCTTCTTAATTAAAAAATTATCTTTTTGTTTAAAAATTTAAATATTTGGTTAAAAATTTACCTTTTTTTAGTTAAAAATTCTACTATTTGGTTGAAAATTTATCCTTTTGGTTGTGAATTTATCCTTTCGTTTGAAAATTCAACTGTTGGGTTAAAAATTTATATTTCTTAGTTAAAAATTTTACTATTTGGTTGAAAATTTATCCTTTTGGTTGAAAATTTATTCTTTTGGTTGAAAATTTATCGTTTTGTTTGAAAATTCAACTGATTGGTTGAAAATTCGTCTTTTTTTGTTAAAAATTAATTTTCTTCATTAAAAAATTATCTTTTCGGTTGAAAATTCAACTGTCTGGTTGAAATTTGAACTTTTTTTGTTGAAAATAAAGTTTTGCTTTCGGAAGTTCATCATTTTAGTTGAAAGTTCTTGTCTTTCCTTGAAATTTTGATTATTTTGTTGAAAATTCTTTTCATTTTTGCTTGCAAATTTTTTAAACTGAAATTTTTGTTAACTGAAAATTTAAGCATTTCATTTTGGCTTGAAAATTTATTCTTTAAATTAAAAATTTTACTGATTTAAAATATATCCCTTTAGTTGAAAAATTTAACTATTCAGATAAAAATTCGTCTTTTTTGTAGTAAATTAATCTTCTTCATTAAAAAATGATCTTTTTGGTTGAACATTTGAATATTTGGTTCAAACTTTACCTTTTTTAGTTAAAAATTGTACTATTTGGTTGAAAATTTTTCCTTTTGGTTGTAAATTTATTCTTTTGTTTGAAAATTCAACTATATGGTTTAAAATTCGTCTTTTTTTTAGTGAATTAATCTTCTTAGTTAAAAAATTATCTTTTTGGTTGGAAATGCAACTATTTTTTTAAAAATTTATCTTTTTCAGTTGAAAATTCTACTATTTGGTTGAAAATTCAACTATTTTGATAAAAATTTATCTTTTTTAGTTAAAAATTCTAATATTCTATGAAGATTAATCCTTTTGGTTGTAAGGTCAAAAAATTGCAGAATTATACAATATCCGGCACTAAAAAATTTGCGAAACTATCAAATTCTCGAATTTAAGCATTAAAAAAATCGTTGTTTTATAAATATTATTTATCAAGAATACAAGAAGGAAATATTAAAACAATAATTTTTAAAAATTAAACAAAAAAGAAAAGCTAAAAATTCATTTTTTTCTTGAAAATTTAACTATTTTTTGAAAATTCAGTATATTTTGCTAAAAACTTACTTTTTAACTTAAAATTAAGCTACTCTATTTTTTCTGGAAAATTATTTTTTTCTTAGTTGAAGATTCATCTATTCCGTTAAAATTTTCTCTTTTAGGTTGCAAATTCCATTAAAAATTATAATATTCCCCTGAAAATCCATGTATTTTGTTTAAAATTATTCTTTTTTTTTTTGTAGAAAATTAATCTTTTTGGTTGAAATCTTATTTCGTTGGTTGAAAATTAGTTTTTTCATTGAAAATTAATTTTTTTAGCTAAAAATTTGACTAAATTTTCTGTCGAGAATTTTTTTTTTTTTAGACATTTAATCTTTTTGGTGAAAATTTGTTTGATTGAAAATTTCGTTGAAGATTAATTTTATTTGCTTAACAACTTATTTCTTCAACTGAAAATCAAACTGTTTCATAATTTATTAAAAAACTTATCTTTTCTAGTTGAAAATTCATCTATTTTTATGAATTTTTGTCTTTTTTTTTTAGAAAATTCACCTTTTTGGTTGAAAATTCATGAATTTCGTTAAAAATTATTCTTTTTGGTAGAAAATTAATCTTTTTGTTTGAAATTCTATTAATTCTAATAATTTGAGGGCCAATTTACATTTTTTCAGAAAATATTCAGAAATTTTGGTAAGATTCGAAAATAATTTAGTTTTTGGGAAGGTTTCAAAAAGTTT
>JAUELO010000244.1:2621153-2632193 GCA_032357855.1 Amphibolips quercusostensackenii | reverse complement strand
AAATTCAATAAACTGGTAAAAAATTCAACTGTTTGGTTGAAAATGATCTTTATTGTCAAAAATTCATATTTTCGAACAGAAAATTCGTTTTTTTCAGATTGAGAAATTAACAATTTGGTAGGAAATTCAACTGTTTGGATGACAATAATCTTTTTTGTTGAAAATTGATATTTTCGGATAGAAAATTCGTCATTTTAGATTGAAAAATCAACAATTTGGTCGAAAATTCAAATGCTTGGTTGAAAATTAAAAAATTCGGTTGAAAATTCATATTTTTGTGTTAAAAATTAAACACTTGTAGAAAATTGTGCTTTTGAGCTTGAAAATTCAAAAATTTGTTTAAAAATTAATCTCTTTGGAAAATAATTTAACTATTTTGTTGAAAATTCGTTTTTTTTTGTTCAAAATTAATTTTTTTATTGAAAATTCTTACATCTGACTTAAAATTCAACTGTTGTGCAGAAAAATCGTCTTCTTGGCTTGAAAATTTAACAATTTGGCAGAAAATTCAAATTTTCGGTTGAAAAGTTAACTTTTTTTGTAAAAAATTGTTCTCTTTGGCCTAAAAATTTAACGATTTGGTTGAATTTTTTTTTCTATTTTGACTGTTAAATCTTTCTTAGTTGATTATTTATCTGTTAGATTAATAATTTAACTAGTTGATTGAAAATGCGTTTTAAAAAAAATTAATTTAATAAAAATTTGATTTAAGTTAATAAGTTTTTTTCTTGAAAATTACGTTTGTAGTGGGAAATTCTCATTTCTGGTTTAAAAATTTAACTGTTTTATAGAAAAATCGTCTTTTTGTCTTAAAAATTCAACTGTTTGGTTGGAAATGATCTTTCTTGTTAAAAATTTATATTTTCGGATGGAAAAATTCGTCTTTTAAGATTAAAAAATCAATAGTTAGGTAGAAAATTCAACTATTTTGTTGAAAATTCAAATGTTTGGTTGAAAATTTAACTCTTTTGTAAAAAATTCAACGAATTAGTTGAATTTTTTTTTTCTATTTTGACTGCAAAATCTTTCTTGGTTGATTATTTATCTGTTTGATAAATAATTTAACTAGTTGATTGAAAATGCGTTTTAAAAAAATGAATTTAATAAAAATTTGATTTAAGTTATGAAGTTTTTTTTCTTGAAAATTACGTTTCTAGTGGGAAATTCTCATTTCTGGTTTAAAAATTGAACAGTTTTATAGAAAAATCGTCTTTTTGTCTTAAAAATTCAACTGCTTGGTTGAAAATGATCTTTTTTGTTAAAAATTCATATTTTCGGATAGAAAAATTCGTCTTTTTAGATTGAAAAATCAACAGTTAGGTCAAAAATTCAACTATTTTGTTAAAAATTTTACTCTTTTGTAGAAAATTAAAAGAATTGGTTGATTTTGGTTTGTTTTTTGACTGTAAAATCTCTCTTGGTTCAAAATTCATCTATCTGGTTAATAATTTAACTAGTCAGATGATAATTCGTTGCTTCTTATTAAATATTCGTTTTTTTTTAATTGATAATTCATTTTATTGTTAAAAACTGACATTTTCGGTCTGAAAATGTAAATGTTTTGTAGAAAATTCATCTTTTTGTCTTAAAAATTCAACTGTTTACTTGAGAATTAGTTTTTTTTGTTGAAAATTCATATTTTTTTATGGAAAATTCGTATTTTTTAGACTGGAAAATCAACAATTTGGTCAAAAATTCAACTATTTGGTTGAAAATTCAAATATCTGGTAGAAACTTCATATTTTTGAGTTAAAAATTTTACTCTTGTAAAAAATTGTGCTTTTTGGCTAAAAAATTCAACAATTTGGTTGAAATTTGTTTTCTTTGTTCACTGTTTCTTTTTCTTCGTTAAAATTTCATCTCTGGTTGATAACTTTACTATTTTGTGAAAAATTTAACTGTTCTGTAGAAAAATCGTTTTCATGGCTTTAAAATTCAACTGCTCGGTTGAAAAATTAACTTTTTTGTAGAAAATTCGTTTATTTTTGGGTTGAAAATAAACTTTTCTGTTGAAAATTCATATTTACGGGATGGAAGTTCATCTTCTTAGATTAAAAAGTGAACAATTTGGTAGAAAAATCAATTATTTGGTTAATAATTTCATTATTTTGTTAAAAATTTGTTGTTTTTTTGTTGAAAATTAATTTTGTTGTTGAAACTTCTCACTTTTGGCTTAAAAATTTGACTGTTTTGTAGAAAAACATCATCTTGGCTTGAAAATTCAGCAATTTGGCAGAAAATTCAACTGTTCAGTTGAAAAGTTAACTCTTTGTAGAAAATTCGTTTCTTTTTGGGTTGAAAATTCACATTTTTGATTCGAAAATTGTAATGTGTTGTAGAAAATTCGTCTTTTTGGTTTTAAAATTCAACAATTTTGTAGGAAATTAACTGTTTGGTTGAAAATGATCTTTTTTTATTGAAAATTCATATTTTCGGATAGAAAATTCGTATTTTTTAGACTGAAAAATCAACAATTTCATCAAAAATTCAACTATTTGGTTAAAAATTCAAATATCTGGTTTAAAATTTAACTCTTTTGTAGAAAATCCAACCAATTGGCTGTATTTTTTTCAGTTTGACTAAAATATATTTTTTGGCTAAAGATCCAGCTCTTTAGTTAATAATTTAACTAGTTGGTTGAAAATTCGACGTTTTTTTTAATTTATAAATTCGTTTTTTTAATTTAAAATTAATTTAATTGTTAAAAATTCACATTTCCGGTTCGAAAATTTGAATGATTTGTAAAACATCCGTATTTTTGTCTAAGTGTTTGGTTGAAAATTTAACTTTTTTGCAGAAAATTCAACGAATTGGTTGATTTTTTTGTTTTTTTTTTTACTGTAAAATCTCTCTTGGTTTCTTTTTTGGGTTGAAAATGAACTTTTATTGAAAATTCAGATTTTCGATTCGAGAATTGTAATGTTTTGTACAAATTTCGTCTTTTTGGTTTGAAAATTTAATAGTTTTGTAGGAAATTCAACTGTTTGGTTGAAAATGATCTTTTTTTATTTATTGAAAATTCATATTTTCAGATGGAAAATTCGTATTTTACAGACTGAAAAATCAATGATTTGGTCGAAAATTCAACTATTCGGTTAAAAATTCAAATACTTGGTTGAAAATTTAACTCTTTTTCAGAAAATTCAACGAATTGGTTGAATTTTTTTCTTTTTTGACTGTAAAATCTTTCTTGGTTGAAGTTTGTTTGAAAATGTATTGTTTTTTTATTGAAAATTAATTTTATTGTAGAAAATTTAAATTTTCTGTTAAAAAAATTAAAATATTTTGTAGAAAATTGTTCTTTTTAGTTAAAAAATTCAAATACTTGGTTGAAAATTTAACTTTTGTAAAAAATTCAGCGAATTGGTTAAATTTGATTTTCCCTTTTGACTGTAAAATCTTTCTTGGTTGAAGATTCATCTCCCTGGTTAATAATTCAACTAGTTTGATGAAAATTCGTTTGTTCTTTCAAGTTAAAAATTCGTTCTTTTTTATTGAAAATTAATTTTATTGTTTAAAATTCACATTTTTGGTTTTAAAGCTTAAATGTTTTGTAGAAAATTGTTCTTTTTGACTTAAAAATTCAAATACTTATTTAAAAAATTTAACTTTTTTGTAAAAAAATTCAACAAATAGGTTGAACTTTTTTTTTCTTTTTTGACTGTAAAATCTTTCTTTGTCGAAGATTGATCTCTCTGGTTAATAATTCAACAAGCTGGTTGAAAATCCGTCATTTTTTCATTAAAAATTCGTTGCTTTTTTATTGAAAATTAATTGTATTGTTAAAAATTCATTTTTTGAATTTAAAAATTTAAATGTTTTGTAGAAAGTTCGTCTTTTTGGCTTTGAAATTCAGCAATTGGGTCGAAAATTATCTTTTTGGTTGAAAATTCACATCATTTTAGATTAAAAATCAACCATTTTGGTAGAAATTCAACTATTTGGTTGAAAATTCAAATATTTGAATAAAAGTTACAATTTTTGTGTTAAAAATTTATCTATTGTAGAAAATTGTGTTTTTGAGCTTGAAAATTCCACAATTTGGTTGAAATTTCATCTCTTTGGTTAATAATTTAACTATTTTGTTAAAAATTCGTTGTTTTTTGTTGAAAATTAATTTTTTCGTTGAAAATTCTTATTTTTGTTTTAAACATTTAAGTGTTTTATAGAAAAATCGTCTTCTTGGCTTGAAAATTCAATAATTTGGCACAAAATTCAACTGTTCGGTTGAAAAGTTAACACTTTTATGAAAATTTTTTCTTTTTGGTCTATAAATTAAACAGTGTGGTTAACAATTCAAATACTTGGTTGAAAATTTAAATCTTGTAGAAAATGTAACGAATTGGTTGCATTTTTTTTCTATTTGACCGTAAAATCTTTCTTGGTTTGAGATTCTAATCTATGGTTCATAATTCAACAAGTTGGTTGAAAATTCGTCATTTTTTTCATTAGAAACTCGTTGTTTTTTTATTAACAATGAATTGTATTGTTGAAAAATCATTTTTTGAATTTGAAAATTTAAATGCTTTGTAGAAAATTTGTATTTTTTGCTCGAGAATCCAAAAATTTGGTCCAAAATTCAACTGTTTGGTTGAAAATCATCTTTTTTGTTAAAAATTCATATTTTTGGGATAAAAATTTAACTCTTGTAGAAAATTGTGTTTTTGAGCTTGAAAATTTAACAATTTGGTTGAAATTTCATCTCTTTAACTGACAATTTAACTATCTCGTTTCAAGTTCGTTGTTTTTTTGTTAAAAATTAATTTTGTTGTTGAAAATTCTCATTTTTGTTTTAAACATTTAACTGTTTTGTAGAAAAATCCTCTTCTTGGCTTTAAAATTCAACAACTTGGCAAAAAATTCAACTGTTCGGTTGAAAAGTGAACACTTTTGTAAAAAATTCTTCTTTTTCGTCTAAAAATTAAACGATGTGGTTGAAAATTCAAATACCTGGTTGAAAATTTAACTTTTTTGTAGAAAATTCAACGAATTGGTTGAATTTTTGTTTCTATTTTGACTGTAAAATCTTCCTTGGTTGAAGATTCAACTCTTTGGTTAATAGTTGAACTATTTTGTTAGAAATTCGTTTTCTTGTTGAAAATTAATTTTGTTGCTGAAAATTAATTTTGTTGTTGAAAATTCTCATTTTTGGTTTGAAAATTTAACTCTTTTGTAGAAAAGTCAAGAAATTTGTTAATTTTTTTCTTTTTTGACTGTAAAATCTTTCTTGGATGAAGATTCATCTCTTTGGTTACTAATTCAACTACTTAGTTAAAAACTTAAATACTTAGTTGAAAATTTAAATTTTTTGTAGAAAATATAACGGATTGGTTGAATTGTTTTTCTTTTTTGACTGCAAAATCTTTCTTGGTTGAAGATTCATCTCCCTGGTTAATAATTTAACTAGTTGATTGAAAATTCGTAGTTTTTTTTTTTGAAAATGAATTTTAATTGTGAAAAATCACATTTTCAGTTTGAATATTTGAGTGTTTTGTAGATGATTCGTCTTTTTGAATAAAAAAACAACAATTTGGTAGAAAATTCAATTATTTGGTTGATAATTCAAATACTTGGTTAAAAATTTAACTATTTTGTAAAAAATGCAACGGATCGGTTGAATTTTTTTGCTAATTTTGATTGTAAAATCTTTTTCGGTTTTGTTCTTAAACATTCATTGTTTTCATTGAAAAGTAATTGTATTGTTGAAAATTCATTTTTTGTATTTGAAAATTTGAATGTTTTGTAGAAAATTCGTCTTTTTGGCTTGAAAATTTAACTGTTTGGTCGAAAATGATCTTTTTTGTTGAAACTTCATATTTTCGGATGGAAAATACGTCATTTTAAATTGAAAAATCAACAATTGGATCGAAAATTCAACTATTTGGTTAAAAATTCAAATATTTGGTTAAAAGTTCCAATTTTTGTTTAAAAAATTTATCTATTGTAGAAAATTTTGTTTTTGAGCTTGAAAATTCAACAATTTGGTTAATAATTTAACTGTTTTGTTAAAAATTCGTTGTTTTTTTGTTAAAAATTAATTTTGTTGTTGAAAATTCTCATTTCTGGTATAAAAATGTAACTCTTTTGTAGAAAAATCATCTTCTTGGCTTGAAAATTCAACAAATTGGTAGAAAATTCAACTGTTTGGTTGAAAATTGAACTCGTTTTGAAAAAATTCAATGACTTGGTTGAATTTTTTTTCTATTTTGACTGTAAAATCTTTCTTGGTTGAATATTCATCTGTTAGATTAATAATTTAACTAGTTGATTGCAAATTCGTTGTTATTTTATTGAAAATTAATTTTTTTTTTAAATTCACTTTTCGGTTTGAAAATTTAAATGTTTTGTAGAAAATTCGTCTTTTTTGTCTTGAAAATTCAACAGTTTGTTTGAAAATTATCTTTTTCTGTCAGAAATTTATATTTTTAGATGAAAAATTCGTCGTTAAAAATTCGTCATTAAAAATTCGTATTTTTTAGTTAAGAATTTAACTCTTGTATAAAAGTGTGCTTTTTGTCTTGAAAATTTAACAATTTGGTGGAAATTTGTTTTCCTTTTTCATTGTCTCTTTGTTTCTTTTTCTTGGTCAGAATATCAACTCTTTAGTTGATAACTTGATTATTTTGTTTTAAATTCGCCATTTTTTTAGTTCAAAATTAACATTTTTTTAGTTCAAAATTAACATTTTTGCTTTCAAAATTTAACAGATTTGTAAAAAACTTGTCCTCTTGGTTTGTGGCTTCAAAATTTAACAATTTGGCACAAAATTCAACTTTTCGGTTAAAAAGTTAACTCTTTTGTAAAAAATTTATTTTTTTTTTGCGTTGAAAATACCTTTTTTTGTCTTAAAAATTGAGTAATTTAGTTGCAATTGGTTTTCTTTCTTGGTTGAAGATCTCTCTAGGCTTGAAAAATCAACAATTTGATAGAAAATTAAAAAATTTGGTTATGAAATCAAATACCTAATTAAAAATTCATATTTTCGGGTTAAAAATTTAACTGTTTTGTAAAAAATACTTCCTTTTGGGATGAAAATGAAACTATTTAGTTGAAAATTCAACAATTTGGTTGAAGTTTGTTTTCTTCATTCCCTGAAAAATTTTTCCCGGTCGAAGATTTATCTCTTTGGTTGATAATTTAGCTATTTTGTTGACAATTCATTGTTTCTTGTTGCAAATTCACATTTTTTGTTTAAAAATTTAACTGTTTTGTAGAAAATACTTCTTTTTGGCATAAAACTTTAACTGTTTGGTTGAAAATTTAAGTCTTTTGTAAAAAATTCTTCTCCTTGGTTGGAAAATTAAAAAATTTGGTTAAATTTTTAAGCCAAGAGGAATTTTCAAAATTCCTCTTTTTGGTTTGAAAATTCATCAGTTTGTTTGAAAATTAAAATTTCTGTTTAACATCCCCATTTTTCCGGTTAAAAATTCATATATTTTGGTAGAAAATTCAACTTTGATTGATAATAACCTTTTTTTTTAAATACATATTTTCGGGTTAAAAATTCAACTTTTTTGTAGAAAATTCATTATTTTGGATGGATTCAATTGTTTTTTATTAAAAATTAAATTCTTTTTTGGTTAAAAATTTGGTCAAAATTTTTGATTTTCATTTTTTTTTTTAATTTAAGGGAGGAAAAGAGGACGGAGTGATATCCCTGCAGACAATATATTTTCCATTCTGTAAAATATTTTATATTTAAATATGAAAGTATATGAAAAAAATTTTGATTTTTTAATACCTTTAGTTCTGAGGCAAGAGAAAAAAATATCGAATCGATGTTTGTATTTTCTTTGGCTGAAGTTTCCACGACACTCAAAACTTCCGGAAGATATTCGCAAACTGCATCCGCTTCTTCTTTTTCCACTTCTCTTAAGTCTTCCAAATCATTTTTGTTGCCTGAGATTAAATTGATTGAATTATTTTTTAAATACACAGATTTTTGCTTTGATTTATTTGCGTACAATTGTAAATTTCTTGGCAACAATTAAATGAGAAAAAAGCTCACCAACTAAAATTAATAAAACGTGAGACGAAGCGTATCTGCGAACTTCTTCTACCCATCGCTGAAGATTTAAAAACGTAGAACGCTTCGTTATGTCGTAAACTAAAATAATTTATCCGTTTAAAAAAATGTGAAAAACATAATAAATTAATAATTTATTGATATGGGCTTGAAATAACCTCAAAATTCTTATTGGCATAAATAAAAAATCGACCCCATGCAACTGTTAAAATTAATAAGAGTAAAAAACATAAAATAATTTTTTTAATTAATTAAAAATATAATTACCTACGATTACCCCATTAGCAGATCGGTAGTAACTTTGAGTTATAGTTCGAAACCTTTCTTGGCCAGCAGTGTCCCAGATTTGCAGCTGTAAAACAATTATTTTCAATATTTAATTAATTTCTTTTACAATTGTAAATAATTTTTTTATAATGAACCTGATTTGATTTTTATTTTAAATTATTTAGATGAATGTTAAGGTTTAATAATTTACAGTTTTTAATTTCTATGACAAAGAAATATTTTTAAGAAAGGTAACTTATTAAATTCAAAATTTTTTCCTATCAACAAAAATAATAAACGGTTTCTTTAGTTTAAGCTAAAGAAAATTCAGGTTCGATTTTTTCAATTTTTTTTTTAACAGTGTGTATTTAACTCAATGAAAAAATTTATTTTTTTTTGCACAATTTCAAAAAGTTCTAAAGAAGGCAAACACTTTTTTTAATTTTTTATAATTGGTCACTAGCAACAACTGCACACATAAAAAATTTGCCACAATTTTTAAGCAAATAGAAAAATTTGAATTTTCTAATAAAAAAGAAAACAGAAAATATTAACCGATTTCAAACAATGTTTTGTATTACTTCTTAAAAAAGACGAAAAGAGGGGAAACAGTTAAAAAAAATAAGAACGAACTTTCAACAAAATAGTTAAATTTTCAACCAGAAGAGATACCTTTTCAACTAAAAATAATAATAAATTTTGAACCAAAAATGGAAGAGATAAATTTTTAAGATGAATTTTCAAACACAGAGAATAATTTTCTACTAAAAAGATTAATTTTAAACTAAAAAAGGTAAATTTTCAACCAAAAATAAAAATGCTGCATTTTTAATTTAAAAAATTAATTTTCAACAAAAAAAACAAATTTACAATAAAATAGTACAATTTTTTAATTTAAAAGACGTATTTTCAAACAAGAAGAATTAATAACTAAAAGAAAAATTTTCAAAAAAATAGTTTATTTTAAAACCAAAGAAATACATTTACAACTAAAAAAAGATAAAATTTCAAACAAAATTATTAATTATCTACCAAAAAAAAAACGAATTTTCAAAAAAATAGTTAATTCTAAACCAAAGAAATAAATTTTCAACTCAAGAAAGATACATTTTCAGTTAAAAAAATTAATTTTTAAGGGAAAAAAACGAATTTACATTAAAATAGTAAAATTTTTAACTCAAAAGATGTATTTACAAACAAAAGGAATAATTATCTACCAAAAAAGACGAATTTTCAAAGATATAGTTGAATTTAAAACCAAAGAGAAAAATTTTCAACTACAAAAAGACAAATTATCAAACAAAAAATGGAAAAGTAAAATATTTAACAAAAAAAAAAAAACAAATTTTCAAATCAAAAATATGAATTTTCAAACTAGAATATTAATTTTCCATTAAAAAGATGAATTTCAAACTAAAAAAGGTATATTTTCAATCAAAAAGAATAATTTTCTACCAAAAAATGTGAATTTTCAACCACATAGTCAAACTTTCAACTAAAAAAAATCAATTTTCACCCAGAAATGTAATAGTTAAATTTACAGGTGGAGGAAAAAAATTTTGATCTAAAAAAAACAACAAATTTAAAAAAAAAAACAAAAAAAAATCAACTAAAAAAGTTAATTTTTAAGTAAAAATGATCAATTTTCAACAAAAAAAATCTCTATAAAAAAGACAAATAAAAAAAAGTTAATTTTAAAGCCAAAGAAATTCATTTTCAAGTAAAAAAAATTAATTTCCCACCAAAAAAAAACGAATTTTTAAAAAAGGAGGTTCAATGTTTAACCAAACAGATTAATTTTTAAACATGTATATTTATTTTCTACTAAAAAGACGAATTTAAAACTAAAAAGATACATTTTCATTTTAAAAAACTAATTTTAAACCGAAAAAAACGAACTTTCGAAAAAAAATGTTTGACTTTTAACCAAAGATGAACTTTTAAGCAAGGAGATTAATTTTCTATTAGGAAGATGGATTTAAAACTAAAAAAGAAAATTTTTAACTAAAAATAGAATAATTTCTAATAAAAAAACGAATTTTCAACAAAAGAGTAAAATTCTTAGCAAAAAAAAAATGAATCTTTAAACAATAATAATTTTCTACTGAAAAAAAATGAATTTTCAATCATATACCTAATTCAATTTTTAACTGAAAAATATAAATTTGTAACCAAAAATGGAATATGTAGTTAAAATTGCAGGAAAAAAATTAATTTTTAAGCGAAAAATGGATTTTTAGAAGAAAGTTTTGATTTCAAGAAATAAATGAATTTTTAACAAGGAGAATTATTTTCTACTAAAAAGATGAATTTAAAACTGAAAAAGAACATTTTCAATCAAAAATGGAATAATTTTCAAAAAAATAGTGAAATTAAAAAAAAATGAATCTTCAAACAAAAATAATTTTCTTGCCAAAAAAGACGAATTTTCGATCATACAGTTGAATTCTTACCTGAAAAAGATAAATTTTTATCAAAAAATGGAATAGTAAAATTTTCAACAAAACAAATCTTCAACCAAGAGAAATAATTTTCTACCAAAAAAAATGAATTTTCAACCATAAAGTAGAATTCTTAAGTAAAAAAGATAAATTTTTAAGCAAAAATGGAATAAATAAATTTTCAGAACAAAAATTAATTTTCAACCAAAAAAAAACGAGTTTTTAAAAGGAAGTTTAGTTTTCAAACAAAAAAAAAAGGATTTTTAAACAAGGAGATAATTTTCTACCAAATATATGAATTTAAAA
>JAUELO010000244.1:2584139-2597372 GCA_032357855.1 Amphibolips quercusostensackenii | reverse complement strand
ACTTCATCACACAAAATTCTTACTTTACGCTCCAAAATTCTTAGTTTTAATCAAAAAAAACTTCTAGAAAGCACCAAAGTTACCAAATTTGGTCAAAATTTGAAAAAAGTAACTTGGAACTGTCTAACTTCACAAACGCAATTGCTCTAATTTACATAATTTTCAACGATTAGATTATTGCAAAATAACAAACACCAAGCAAAATAAACAATTCCAAATCCGTCAACATTGCGCAATTTTTGTGGTAAAATTCCGTAGCACTTTCTGCGATCAGTGTCAAATTAGGTTATGTTTGGCGAAAAGCACCGTTGGATAAAAATAAGTTCAATTCATGAACCGATTTTAGTAAAATTTTGTGAATTTATTGTTTGCTTATCTATCCTTATTGTGAAAATCACAAATATACATAAAGTACTCACCAATTACTAATGAAAATTGAATAAATAAATTGTGGTCCATTAACAACGCGCTTCCTAGAAACTTCGCATCATTGCGAAAAGTGGAGGATGCGTGTGCAGTAAAAGTATTTTCGTGGTCTCCTTTTTTTGAAATTATACTCACTGTGCTTGAATTTTTTAGAAAATTGAATAAAATAAGATTTTTTTAACTGACACGACGTTACGAAAGTTGACGAAATGTCCCTAGAGTTTGGTAGTTTAGAGGAGCGGAGAGCCTATCCTGACTGACGCACTGACGGCGTTATACAGACACGAAGTTTGAAGATTGGACGAGAGAAACCGCCACCAGTTGGCTTACCGACGGCTGGAAAGTTAGGTTGGCGCGGTTTCAGTATTTATTTAAATTTTAGACTTTTTTAAATATTTTGTATTTTTTTTTTTAATTAACATTATCAAATAGCGCTATGTACTTTTACAGTTCTTTTATTAAAAAAAATTTTGTCTGAGTTCATAATAATTCAATTGGAAACCCTTTTTTTATATATTTTTTTTAGGAACTATTAGTTCAATTTTTAACCAAAGATATAAATCTTCCACAAAAAAGGTAATTTTCAACAAATAAGTTTTAATTTTCAAGCAATAAATTAATTTTCATCAAAATAGTTTAATTTTTCTACCCAAACATATTAATTTTTAATGAAGAATGTAATTTTCAACCAAATTGTTTAATTTGTATGAAAAACAAAAAAAATTAATTTTAAACAAATTACTTTAATTCTCCAACTCATAAATATAAAGTTTCAACAAAAAAGTTAATTGTCAACCAAATAGTAGATTTTCAAACCAAAAAAAATAATTTTCACAAAATAGTTAAATTTTTAACAAAATTTTTTATTTTCTAACCAAAAAATATGAATTTTAAAAAAGAAAGTTAATTTTTGACTGAACAGTTAAATTATTATTGAAAAATAATATTAAATTAATAAATTAATAAAAATTAATAAATTGAAAAAAATTAAAAAATGTAATTTTTAATCCAATAGTTTGAATTTTAACCCGAAAAGACGAATTTTGGTCAAAATAGTTTAATTTTCTATCTAAAAAAAAAAAATGTTTAACAAAAAATTTAATTTTCAAACAAATAGTTAGAATTTTAAGCAAAAAGACGAATTTTTTAACAAAATAGTCTAATTTTCTATTAAAAACAAAGGAATTTTTAACAAAAAAGTTAATTGTCAACTAAATATTTAAATTTTTAACTAAAAAAATTAATTTTTAACAAGATAGTTAAATTTAGAACAAAATAGTTTAATGTTAAAAAAATAGTTCAATAATTTCCAACAAAATATTTACTTTTTTTTAACCCAAAATTCTGGATTTCAATACAAAAAGTTCATTGTCAACCAAATAGTAGAATTTTAAAACCAAAAAATTTATTTTCAACAGAATAGTTTAATTTTCAACAAAATATTTTTACTTTTTAACCAAAAAAATATGAATTTATAAAAATAAAGTTAATTTTTAACTAAATATTTGTATTTTCAAACAAAAATATGAATTCTCAACAATATGATTTGATTTTTAAGCCCAAAAATATAAATTTTTATTGAAAAATGTAATATTTAATCAAAAAATTCCAATTTTAACCTAAAAGACGAATTTTTGTCAAAATAGTTTAATTTTTTAACTCAAAAATATAACTTTTCAACAAAAAAGTTAATTTTCAAACAAATAGTTAAATTTTAACGAAAAAGACGAATTTATTAACAAAATAGTTAAATTTTTCATTAAAAATAAAAGAATTTTCAACAAAAAAGTTAATTGTTAACTTAATAGTTAAATTTTCAACTAAAAAAATTAATTTTTAACAAAATATCTTAGTTTTTAACAAAATAGTTTAGTTTTCAACAAAACAGTTAAATTTTTCAACCCAAAATTATGAATTTTTATCACAAAAGTTTATTGCCAACGAAATAGTAGAATTTTCAACCAAAAAAATTAATTTTTAACAAAATATTTGTATTTTTTAACCAAAAAATTTGGATTTCATAGTTGGATTTTCAAACAAAAATATAAATTTTCAACAAAATAATTTGATTTTTAAGCTTAAAAGTATGGATTTTTATTAAAAAATGTAATTTTTTACCAAATAGTTGAACTTTCATCCAAAGAGATGAATTTTTAACAAAATAGTTGAATTTTTCATTAAAAACAAAAGAATTTTCAACAAAAAAGTTAATTGTCAACTAAATAGTTAAATTTTCAACTAAAAAAATTAATTTTCAACAAAATAGTTAAATTTTTAAGAAAATAGTTTAATTTTCAACAAAATAGTATTATTTTTTAAACTAAAAATATGAATTTCCAACAAAACGGTGAATTGTCAAACAAATAGTTGAATTTCTACCCAAATAAAATGATTTTTAACAAAATAGTTTAATTTTCCACAAAAAAGTATAATTTTATAAAATAAAAATATGAATTCTCAACAAAAGTTAATTCATAATTAAAAAGTTTAATTTTCATACAAAAAAGATAAATTTTCAAAAAACTGGTTTAATTTTTAAACCGAAAAATATTAATTTTAATTAAAAAAGGTAATTTTCAGCCTACTAGTTTAAATAATTCAACCAGAAACTTTAATTTTCAACAGAATATTTTAATTTTTTAACCTAAAAATATGGATTTTCAAAAAAAAGTTAATTTTCAACCGAACAGTTGAATTCTCAAACAAAAAGATAAAATTTTCCACAAACTGGTTTGATTTTTAAACCTAAAAATACTCATTTTGAATAGAAAAGTTAATTTTTGACCCAATAGTTAAATTTTTAACCAGAAACATTTATTTTTAACAAAATATTTTAATTTTTCAACTCGTAAATATGAATTTATAACAATAAAGTTAATTTTCAACTAAACAGTTGAATCTTTAAACAAAAAGGTAAATATTTAAAAAGTGGTTTGGTTTTTAGATTTAAAAATATTAATTATTTATAAAAAAGGTAATTTTTAGCTGAATAGTTGACTTTTTAACCAAAATTTCGTCGAAATAGTTAATCTTTTTAACCAAAAATATGAATTTTTAACAAAAAAATTTATTTTCAACTAAACAGTTCTAATTTTCAAACGAAAATGTGAATTTTTAACAAAATGGTTTGATTTTTAAACTTAAAAATACTAACTTTAAATACAAAAGGTAATTTTTTACTAAAAAAATGAATTCTCAACAAAAAATGTAATAATTGGTATTTCAATTTTTAAAAATTTCAATTTTTAATCAAAAACACTTTAATTAATTGATAAAAGACAAATTTTCAACAAAATATTTTAATTTTTCAACTAAAAAGATTGATTTTTACCAAAAAAGTTAATTTTCACCAAAAAAATGAATTTTTAACAAAAAAATGAATTTTTACCAAAAAAATTAATTAAAAAAAATTAATTTTTGACAAAATAGTTTAATTTTCGACAAAATAATATAATTTTTTAACGTGAAAATATGAATTTCCCAAATAAAGGTAATTTTTCATCGAATATTTGAATTTTCTACCAAAAAAATATTTTTTAGCAAAATAGTTTAATTTTTGACAAAAAAGTATAATTTTTTAACCCAAAAATATGAATTTTCAACAAAAATGTTTATTTTCATCTAAACAGTTTAATTTTCGAACAAAAAGATATATTTTTCACAAAATAGTTTAATTTTTCAATCCAAAAATATTAATTTGTAAACAAAAATGTGAATTGTGAACGAAATAGTTAAATTTTCTACCAAAAATATTAATTTAAAAAAAAAATAATAATTTTTTAGAAAAAAATTAATTTTTAATAAAATAGTTTAATTTTCGACAAAATAGTATAATTTTTTAAACCAAAAATATGAATTTTTAACAAAAATGTTTTTTATAACTCAACAGTTTAATTTTCAAACAAAAAAAAATTTCAACAGAAGAGTTTAATTTTTCAACCCAAAAATATTAATTTGTAAACAAAAAAATGAATTTTTAATAAAAAAGGTAATTTTCCAACAAATATTTAAAATTTCTACCGAAAAAATTAATTTTTAACAAAATTGTTAATAATTTTACTAAATCAATGTCAATAATAATATAAAGAATTTATTATTATATTATAACAATAAAAAATATTAATAAATAATGATTAATAATTTTAAATGCAATTAAATTTTTTTAAATATCGTAGTTCTTAGTTTAATCCAGAAATTGAATTTTTCACCAAAAGAGATGAATTTTTTACAGAAATGTTATAGTTGGTATTTCAATAACAAATTTCAATTTTAATTTAAAAACAGTTTAATTCATCCAAAGAAAAGATAAATTTTCTACGAAATAGCTTGATTTTCACCAAAATAGTTTGATTTTTGACAAAATAGTTAAATTTTTTTAAACAAAAATATAAATTTCCAACGAAAAAGTTAATTTTCAACTAAATAGTTGAATTTTTAAACAATAAGATCAATTTCAACAAAAATGGTTTGATTTTTAAATCCAAAGATATTACCAAAAAGATGAATTTTCAACAAAATAGTTTAATTTTTCACTCCCCAAAAACATTAATTTGTGAACAAGGAAGTGAATTGTGAACCAAGTAGTTGAATTTTCTACCAAAAAAATTAATTTTTAAGAAAAAAATTAATTTATAACAAATTATTTTAATTTTTTAACTCAAAAATATGAATTTTGAAACAAAAATGTTTATTTTCAACTAAACAGTTTAATTTTCAAACGAAAAGATAAATTTTCAACAAAATAGTTGAATTTTCTACCAAAAATATTAATTTTTACAAAAAAAATTAATTTAAAAAAAAAAATTAATTTTTAACAAAATAGTTTAATTTTCGACAAACTAGTTTAATTTTTTAATCCAAAAATATGAATTTTCAACAAAAAAGTTATTTTCAAATAAACAGTTGAATTTTTAAACAAAAAAATAAATTTTTAATAAAAAATGTAATTTCTAACCAAATATTTGAAATTTCTACAAAAATAATTTGCAACCAAAAAGATAAGGTTTCCACTAGAGTAATTAATCTTCTACCAAAAAAATTTATTTTCAATAAAGTAGTTCATAGTTTAATCCAGAAATTGAATTTTCAACCAAAATAGATAAATTTTTAACAAAAATGTTATAGTTAATATTTTAATTTAAAAAAAAATCAATTTTAAATCAAAAACAGTTTAATTCATCCAATAAAAGACAAATTTTCTACAAAATAGTTTGATTTTCACAAATATAGTTTAATTTTTGACAAAATAGTTAAATTTTTTTAAACAAAAATATTAAATTCCAAAAAAAAGTTAATTTTCAACTAAATAGTTGAATTTTTCAACCCAAGAATATGCATTTTCAACAAAAATATTTATTTCAAACGAAAAAGTTTAATTTTTAAACAAAAAGATCAATTTTTTAACAGAATAGTTAACCCAAAAATATTAACTTGTAAACAAAAATGTGAATTGTCAACAGAAAGGTTGATTTTTCTACCAAAAATATTAATTTTTACCAAAAAAAATTAATTTTTAAGAAAAAAATTATTTTTAACAAAATAGTTTAATTTTCGACAAAATAGTATATTTTTTTAACCCAAAAATATGAATTTTCAACAAAAAAGTTAATTTTTAACTAAACAGTTGATTAAAAAAAAATTAATTTTTAATAAAAATGGTAATTTCCAACAAAATATTAAAAATTTTTACAAAAAGAATTTCGAAAAAAATTAAGGTTGTAACTAAAGTATTTTATCTTCTACCAAAAACATTTAATTTCAATAAAGTAGTTCATAGTTTAATCCAGGAATTGAATTTTCAACCAAAAAAGATGAATTTTTAACAAAAATATTATAGTTAATATTTCAATAAAAAAAAATCAATTTTAAATCAAAAAAAGTTTAGTTTATCCAATAAAAGACAAATTTTCTACAAAATAGTTTGATTTTTACCAAAATAGTTTAATTTTTCACAAAATAGTTAAATTTTTTTAAACAAAAATATAAAATTCCAACAAGAAAGTTCATTTCCAACTAAGTAGTTGAATTTTTAAACAATAAGATCAATTTTGAACTAAAATAGTTCAATTTTTAAATCCAAAGATATTACAAAAAAGATAAATTTTTAACAAAATAGTTTAAGTTTTTACTCCCAAAAATATTAATTTTTTAACAAGAAAGTGAATCGTCAACTAAATAGTTGAATTTTTTACCAAAAAAATTATTTCCACCAAAAAAATTAATTTTTACAAAAAAAAAAAAATTTTTTACCAAAAAGATTAATTTAAAAAAAATTAATTTTTAACGAAAAAATTAATAATAAACAAAAAATTAACTTTTAGGGAAAAAATTAATTTCTACCAAAAAGATTGATTTAAAAAACATTAGTTTTCAGAAAAAAATTAATTTATACAAAAAAAATTAATTTTTACCAAAAAAATGAATTAAAAAAAAAATTTATTTTTCAATAAAAAAATTAAATTTTAACAAAAAGATTAATCTAAAAAATAAATAGTTTAATTTTCAACAAAGTAATATAATTTATTAACCAAAAAATATGAATTTCCCAAACGAAGGTAATTTTCAATCAAATATTTTAATTTTCTACCAAAAAAATTACTTTTCAACAGAATAGATTAATTTTCGAAAAAATGGTATAATTTTTTAACCCAAGAATATGAATTTTCATCGAAAATGTTTATTTTCAATGAAACAGTTTAATTTTCAAACAAAAAGATAAATTTTCAACAAAATAGTTTAATTTTTCAACCCAAAAATAGTAACTTGCAAACAAAAATGTGTATTGTCAACCAAAAAGTTGAATTTTCTACCAAAAATATTAATTTTTCCAAAAAAATTAATTTTTAACAAAATAGTTTGATTTTAAAAGAAATAGTTTAATTTTTTACCCCCAAAAATATGAATTTCAACAGTAAAGTCAATTGTCAACCAAATAGTTGAATTTTCTACCAAAAAAATTGATTTTTAACAAAATTTTTTAAAAGTTACCTTAATCAATGTCAATAACAATATGAAAAATTTATTATTATATTATAAAAATGAAAAATATTAATAAATAATGATTAATAATTTTAAATGTAATTAAATTTTTTTAAATATCGCCTGTAGTTAGGAAGAAAACTGTGTCTTAGTGCCGAACGGGTTGTCATTCAAACAGGGGCGGAGGAATCACTTCGAAAGAGAAGCGATTACTTTTCCGAGTAAAAGCATCATCAAGTGTAACAGATCTTCTCCAACTGTCATTTTTATCCTCTTTTGATCTGACTTTAACTTGACAGAGTGTTTGGCACATTATAAATTTTGATAAAAAGATAAAACAAACCTGAGATATGAATAAATATAATCGAAATTTTTTTTATTTTCAATGCCACTAAAATTATAAGAAAAAATTACAAAATTTTTGGCTTTGTTATGATTATCTCTGTGATTAAAATATTTTCATATTAAGTTTTTTTTCGAAGTGAAAATTTTTTTTGAACAGTAGTAAGGTTTAGTTAAACTCAATTTATAACAGGAGTGAATTGGAAAAAACGAACGACCGCACGACCACGTAACCGCGTGAACACGCGACCGCACGGTCACACGACTGCACGTACGATGAGTTTGAATAAAAATATGAATTACATTAATTTTTTATTATTTTAATAACGGTTTTATTTACGTTATTATTATTAATTATATTACATAATATTATTGCATATTATTATTTTATTTTATTTATATTCATATTTTTTCATTAATGATTTTTTTTCCCTTTTACTGGCATCTTTGGTTTTACATAAAATGAAATAATACTTTATATTATTAATATGTTTACATACATTTTTTAAACAATTTGTTATTGTTTTTAGCAATTTTTACTTTGAATATAGTTAGAAAGTCGCGGTTTTAAAAAAAAATTTCCACTTTTTGTCCAATTTTTATTTAGAGTGGAGCAATACCTGATTAATTTTAACAAACATAATTGTTTAAGCAAATTATTATTATTGTTCATAATATTCTCTGAGATTGCTAAAAAATTGCAGTTTTTTTTAATTTTCAAATTTTGTCCAATTTTTAATTGAAGTGAGGTAAATAATTAATTAATTTTAACAAAATTAATTGTTTAAACAATTAATTATTGTTGTTAACAATATTTAATTTGAATAATGCTAGAAAGTTGCGGTTTTTTCTGAAATTTTAAACCATTTGTCTCTTTTCAACTTGGAGTATGTTATTAATTTATTCAATTCAGAAAAAATAATTATTTAAACAAATTATTATTGTTTATAACTATCTTCTTCTTTAATTATGCTAGGCAGCTGCAGTTTCCTATGAAATGTTCAACTTTTTACCCATTTTTCATTTAGTAAAATAATAAATAATGCAAGTTAACAAAAATAGTTGTTTAAAAATTTTTTTAAAGCTTAGAACTATCTTCTCTTAGATAAGTTCTAAGAAGTTGCGGTTTTTTCTTAATTCCTAAACTTTTTGCTTACTGTTCACTAAGTAAATTGTTAATTAATTTAATGTTGTAAAAATAATTATTTAAACAAATTATTATTGTTGATAACTATCTTCTTCTTTATTAATGCTAGGCAGCTGCAGTTTCCTATGAAATTTTCAACTTTTCACCCATTTTTCATTTAGTAAAATAATAAATAATGTAAGTTAACAAAAATACTTGTTTACAAATTTTTTTAAAGTTTAGAACTATCTTCTTTTAGATAAGTTCTAAGAAGTTGCGGTTTTTTCTTGATTCCTGAACTTTTTGTTCACTGTTCACTAAGTAAATTGTTAATTAATTTAATGTAGTTAAAATAATTATTTAAACCAATTATTATTGTTGCTAACTATCTTCTTCTTTATTAGTGTTAGATAGTTGCAGTTTCCTCTAAATTTTTCAACTTTTAACCCATTTTTCACTTAGTAAAGTATTAATTAATTGAATTTAACAAATTAAGTTATTTAAACAATTTAATAATGTTTATAACTATCTTCTTTTATGGTAAGGCTACATAGTTGCAGTTTTTTTCTTAAATTTTTTAAATTTTTGTCCATTTGTCACTTAGTGAAGTAATAATTATTTCATATTGACAAAAATATTTGTTTAAACAATTTATCAATTAAAAAAAAGCTATCTTACACAAGAGACAAAAACAAAGAATGAAATAATTAGAAGTATCACTTATCTGAGAGAAGATAGTTATAAACAATAATAATTTGTTTAAATAATTATTTTTGCTAAATTAAATAAATTATTAGGTCACACCAAGTAAAAATTAGACAAATAGTAAAAAATTCTAGAAAAAACCCGCAAGTTTCTACCATTAAGTAAAAGGAATATTATTAGCAATAGTAATAAATTGATTAAACAATTATTTTTGTTAACCTGAATTAATTATTATTTTACTCTAATTAAAAAGTAGATAAAAATTTAAGAATTTCAGAAAAAACTGCAACTGTCTAGTATCAATACAGAAGAAGATAGCCATAAACAATAATAGTTTGTTTAAAAAATTATTTTTAATAATTCAAATTAAATATTAACTCACTTCACCTGAAATTGGACAAGAAATTTTGAAAAAGTTTAAAATTTTTGAAAATTGTTGAAAATTTTTGGAAATTTTAAAAACTTTTGGAAATATCATTAATTTTTGGAAATTTTGTTGAAGTTTTAACAATTTTTGAAACTTTTGTAAATTGTTTAAAGTTTAAAAATCTTTTAAATAATTAAAACTTTTTGAAATTTTAAAAGTTTCAATATTTTTGAAATTTTAAACAATTTTGGAAATTTTTTAAAAGTTTCAAATCTTTTTAAAAAGTTTGGAAATTATTAAAATTTTTAGAAAATTTTGAATATTTTGGAAATTTCAAACAATTTTAGGAATTTTTTGAGTTCCAAATTTTTAAAAAAAGTTTGGAAATTTTTTAAATTGTTGGAAAATTATAAATATTTGAAAAATTTTGAACAATTTTTAAACTTTTTTGAAAGCTTGAAATTTGTTTAAAAAGTTTGGAAATTATTAAATTTTTCAGAAAATTTTGGAAATTTTGAACAATTTTGGAAATTTTTTGAAAGTTTGAAAAAATTTTGAAATTATTGAAATTTTTGGAAATTTTAAAAAAGTGTAAAATTTTTGAAAATTTTTGGAAATTTTGAAAACTGTTAGAAATATTGATAATTTTTTAAAAAATTTTGTTGACAAGTTTAAAAACTTTTGGTAACTTTTGTAGATTGTTTAAAGTTCAAAAATCTTTTAAATTATTAAAATTTTTGGAAATTTTAAAAAAGTTTAAATATTTTTGAAATTTGAAACAATTTTGAAAATTTGTTGAAAGTTTCAAATTTGTTAAGAAAACTTGGAAATTATGAAAATTTTTAGAAATTTTGAAATATTTTGGAAATTTTAAACAATTTTAAAATTTTTTTGAAAGTTTGAAAATTTTTGAAATTATTAAAATTTTTGGAAATTTAAAAAAAGTTCAACATTTTTTAAAATTTTTTTTAATTTTGAAAACTTGGAAATATTGATAATTTTTTAAAATTTTGTTGGAAAGTTTGAAAAATTTTGGAAACTTATGGAAATTGTACAAGGTTTAAGAATCTTTTAAATTATTAAAATTTTTGGAAATTTTGAAAATTTTTGAATATTTTGGAAATTTTGAACAGTTTTGGAAATTTTGAACAATTTTCGAAATTTTTTGAAAGTTTCAATTTTTTTTTAAAGTTTGGAAATTATTAAAATTTTTGGAAAATTTTGAATATTTTGGAAATTTTGTACAATTTTGGAAATTTATTGAAAGTTTCAAAATTTTTTAAAAAGTTTGGAAATGATCCATATTTTTAGAACAAGTTAAAAATTTTGGAAATTATTGAAATTTTTGAAAATTTTAAAAAAGCTTAAAATTTTTTAAACTTTTTGAAAATTTTGTTTAAAAATCTTTTAAATTATTAAAATTTTTGGAAATTTTTGAAAATTTTTTTATATTTCAGAAATTTTGAACAATTTTGAAAATTTTCCTAAAGTTTAAAAATTTTGGAAATTATTAAAATGTTTGGAAATTTTAAGAAAGTTTAAAGTTTTTGAAAATTTCTGGAAATTTTAAAAACTTTCGGAAATATTAATAATTTTTAAAAAATTTTTTGAAGTTTCAAAAATTTTGAAAATTTTGGAAACTTTTAGAAATTGCTTAAAGTTTAAAAATCTTTTAAATTATTAAAATTTTTGGGAATTTGGAGAAATTTGTAAGTTTTGGAAATTTTGAACAATTTTGGAAATTTTCGAAAGTTTCAAATTTCTTTTTAAAGTTTGGAAATTATTTATATTTTTGGAAAATTATGAATATTTGAGAATATTTAAACAATTTAAAAAATTTTTTAAGTTTAAAAATTTTTGAAATTACTAAAATTTTTGGAAATTTTAAAAAAGTTGAAAATTTTTGAAAATTTCTGAAAATTTTGAAAAGTTTTGGAAATATTGATAATTTTTTGAAATTTGGTTGAAAAGTTGAAAAAATTTTGTAAATTTTGGAAACTTTTGGAAATTGTTTAAGGTTTAAAAATCTTTTAAATTATTAAAATTTTTGGAAATTTTAAGAAATTGTGAATATTTTGGAATTTTTAAAAAATTTTGGAAATTTGTTGAGTTTCAAATTTTTTTCATTATGGAAATTATTACAATTTTTGAAAAATTATGAATATTTGAGAAATTTTAAACAATTTTGGAATTTTTTTTAGTTTAAAAATTTTAAAAAAGTTAAAAATTTTTGAAAATTTTTGGAAATTTTGAAAACTTTTGGAAATATTGATAATTTTTTTTAAATTTTGTTGAAAAGTTTGAAAAATTTTGGAAACTTTTGGAAATTGTTTAAAGTTCAAAAATCTTTTAAATTATTACAATTTTTGGAAATTTTTAAAAAATTTGAATATTTTTGAAATTTTAAACAATTCTGAAAATTTGTTAAAAGTTTCAAATTTTTTAAAAAAGTTTGGTAATTATTAAAATTTTTAGAAAATTTTGAATATTTTGGAAATTTTGAAAATTTTTTAAAAGTTAAAAATTTTTTTTTAGTTTTGAAATGATTAAAATTTTTGGAAAATTTGGAATATTTTTGATATTTTAAACAATGTTGGAAATTTTTTGAAAGATTGAACATTTTCGAAATTATTAAAATTTTTGGAAATTTTGAAAACTTTTGGAAATATTGATAATTTTTTTAAATTTTGTTGAAAAGTTTGAAAAATTTTGGAAACTTTCGGAAATGTTTGAAGTTTAAAAATCTTTTAAATTATTAAAATTTTTGAAAAATTTTGAGTCTGAATATTTTTGAAATTTAAAACAATTTCGGAAATTTTTTGAAAGTTTCAAATTCTTAAAAAAAGTTTGAAAATTATTAAAATTTTTAGAAAATTTGGAATATTTTGGAAATTTTGAACAATTTTGGAAATTTTTTAAAAGTTTCAAATTTTTTAAAAAAGTTTGGAAATAATAAAAATGAAAATAAAATTTTTTTAATCACATAGACCTCACTGGAAAGTAATTTGGATAAATGTTTTCGATTGCAATGTTTTCTGACAACTTTAAACAATTTTGTTCAAAAAATTGCGAAAAATAATTATTTCTAATAGGTGGTCATTCCCTTCTTTTTCATCAATTGTACTTATTGAAGGTGAAATAATGTTTTTAAGAGTATTTCATGATTTATCAATAGTTACTAATAAAATGAAATAAAAATTTTAAATTACATAATTTTTTTAATTTCACAACTGAGGTATTAACCAAATAATAGCACTTCCAATTGTAAAACTGCGTACCTACAAGACAT
>JAUELO010000244.1:2550398-2568077 GCA_032357855.1 Amphibolips quercusostensackenii | reverse complement strand
TAAAAATCTATAAAAAATTTATATTTTTCTATGACAAATGACGAAAATGTACAACTCATAAAACTTTACGATTTTTCAACTAAATAAAATGGTATTTGAAGCAAGCAAGGAGAATTAAATTTTAAGTTAAAAAATATTAATTTTCAAACAAATTACTTATATCTTTAACCAAAGAAATGAATTTTGGAATATAATAATGAATCCTTCATAAATTAAATGAATTTTGAAGCAAAATATATATTATTCTATGATAAACTACGAAAATTTTCGACTCAAAAAACTTAAAGAAAGTTCAAGATTTTTCTTAATGCGAAAAAGCATGATGATAAGTTTACTATTTGCCAGATCAGTAGGCGCAACACGAGATTTCGTGCTGAACTTTTTATTTTCATCACTTATTCCTTTTGGAATCCGATAAAATCTTGTGCTTGGGTTCACAACATTATGTTTATTTCGCCCGACAACGAAACAGTACCTAAATAATTTAATTATTTTAGTTTAAAAACGTCTCCGAAATATGTTATCCCTATGCTGGCAATGTATTTTCCCGCAATGTTATTCTCCCGCAGGACGGCCATTTAAATGTTTTATGGAGAATGCTCTATAGTCTAGTTAACGTAAAAACTCGACACGTCTTTCTTACAGCGTGGTACGTCCTAGAATGCTTTCCAAGCTGACCGCTAGAGAGCGCCGGTTCCTCATATCTACGCAAACGCCCGCGACATTCAAATTTCAATTTTTAAATGACAATAAAAAAAGAACTATCACGTATTTTCTACAAAATTTGTATTAAAAAGATAAAATAAAGTAGAGAAAAAGATTAGGGTTTCTTCTCCTATCCCCCAATTTCTATCTTTCTCAATCTTTCCATTTCTAGCAGGGATAGTTATTCAGCTTGATTGATTACAAATCTGAATATAAAATTAAGGATATAGTTGAAATTGGCTACTACCTGAGCAAATTTTTTCTTGTAATTTATGTATGTAAGTGACTAATTATTTTGTGAGAATTAAGGTGTGCCAATAACCTCTTAATTCGTTGTGCGTGCTCTGCAGACATTTATCAGAAAAATGCAGCGAGCGAGCAAGTGAGCAATCTCAGCTTTTTGCGGGACTGATAGTGGCAATAAAATCGTGTTTTCCGTTATCATTTGCTTTAAATTTTGAAACGACCGACCCATCGCATCGAGGGAACGGCATACTGTGCTGCTAGACGGACAGACGGTGGCTGCATTCTTATCTTTTACGGAACTATGCCGTACGACAGAATTCATACGATTTACGAGAAATCGCGGATAGTGCTTTATTGGATCGTAATTCGCCCCGTTATCCAGGCAAATGTCATAAATTTATTTCCACAGCCATGACGGAATTTCGAGGTTATTAGGACTTCCTGGAGAAGGAATTTATTTGGGTCCTTAAAAATATTTCAAAGTATTTCTGGAGACTTTAAAAGATTTGAAGAATTTCAAAAGTTTTTAAAGGTTTTATAGAGATTTTAAAAGATTAAAAAAATTTCAACACATTTCAAAGAATTTTAAGAGATTTCAAATATTTTGAAATATTTCAAAAAATGTTTAGAGAGAAAAAAAAATTTGAAAGTTTTAAAAATATTTGCAATGATTTCTAGATATTTGAAAATATTTTAAAGGATTTCAAGAGATTTTAAGAAATTTCAACGTCTTTCCAGAGATTTTATGAGGATTAAAAAATTTTCAAATATTTTAAAGGATTTCTAGAGATTTCGAAATATTTCAAAGATTTAAAAATATTTTATAGGCTTTCTGGATATTGCAAAAGATTTCAAAAATTTCAAAATATTTTAAAGATTTAAAATATTTCAAAGAATTTTTAGAGATTTTAAAAGATTTTAAAGCTTTAAAAATATTTTAAAGAATTTCTAGAGATTTCAAAAAGGTAAAAAAATTTCAAAATATTTTAAAGAATTTCTAGAGATTTCAAAAAATTTGAGAATATTTCAAAGAAATTCTAGAAATTTGACAAAATTTTGAAGATTTCAAAATATTTCAAGTGATTTCTAGAGGTTTAAAAATATTTCAAAGAATTTCAAGAAATTTCAACTTCTTTCCAGAGATTTTGAAGGATTAAAAAATTTCAAATATTTTAAAGGATTTCTAGAGATTTCAAAATATTCCAAAGATTTTATAACATTCCATAGGCTTTCTGGATATTGCAAAAGATTTCATAAATTTCAAAAGATTTTAAAGATTTTAAATATTTCAAAGAATTTCCAGAGGTTTAAAAAGATTTTTAAGCTTAAAAAATATTTCAAAGAATTTCTAGAGATTTGAAAAAATTAAAAAATATTTTAAAGAAGTTCCAGAGATTTAACAAAATTTTGAATATTTCAAAATATTTTAAACGATTTCTATAAATTTAAAAATATTTCAAAGGATTTCTAGAAATTTCAAAAAATTTAAACGTCTTTACAGAGATTTTGCAGGATTAAAAAATTTCAAATATTTTGAAGGATTTCTAGAGGTTTCAAAATATTCCAAACATTTTATAATATTCCATAGGCTTTCTGGATATTGCAAACGATTTTAAAAATTTCAAAAGATTTTAAAGATTTCAAATATTTCAAAGAATTTCCAGAGGTTTAAAAAGATTTCAAAGCTTTCAAAATATCTAGAAGAATTTCTAGAGATTTCAAAAGATTAAAAAAATTTTAAAATATTTTCAAGAATTTCTAGAGATTTAACAAAATTTTAAAGATTTCAAATTATTTCAAATGATTTCTAGAAATTTAAAAATATTTCTAAGGATTTCTAGATTTCAAAAATTTTAAAAGATTTTAAGGATTTAAAATATTTCAAAGAATTTTTAGAGATTTAAAAAGATTTCAAAGGATTTCTACATATTTCAAAAGATTTCAAATCAAAATATTTCTAGAGATTTCAAAAAATTTCAAAGGCTTTCTAGGGATTTCAAAGGATTAAAAAAATTTTAAAATATTCAAAGGATTTCTACACATTTCAAAATATTTCAAAATATTTCTAGAGATTTCAAAATATTTCAAAGATTTAAAAATATTTCATAGGCTTTCTAGACATTGCAAAAGATTTTAAAAATTTCAGAAGATTTCAAAGATTTAAAATAGTTCAAGGAATTTCAAGAGATTTTAAAAGATTTAAAAAATTTCAAAAAATTTTAAAGAATTTCTAGAGATTTGAAGAAATTCCAACGTCTCTCTAGAGATTTTAAAATATTTCAAAAATTTAAAAATATATCATAGGCTTTCTTTATATTGCAAAAGATTTAAAAAATTTCAAACGATTTCAAAGATTTAAAATATTTCAAAGAATTTTTAGAGATTTTAAAAGATTTCAAAGCTTGAAAAATATTTTAAAGAATTTCTAGAGATTTCAAAAAGGTAAAAAAATTTCAAAATATTTTAAAGAATTTCTAGATATTTCAAAAAATTCAAAAATATTTCAAAGAAATTCTAGAAATTTGACAACATTCTGAAGATTTTACAATATTTCAAATAATTTCTAGAGATTTAAAAATATTTTAAAGGATTTCTAGAGATTTCAAAATATTTCAAAGATTTAAAAATATTCCATAGGCTTTCTGGATATTGCAAAAATTTCAAAAATTGTAAAAGATTTCAAAGATTTAAAATATTTTAAAGAATTTCCAGAGGTTCAAAAAGATTTTAAAGCCTTCAAAATATTTTAAAGAATTTCTAAAGATTTCAAAAGATTAAAAAAATTTCAAAATATTTTTAAAAATTTCTAGAGATTTCAAAAAATTTTTTAAATATTTCAAAAAAAAATTGTACAGATTTTACAAAGTTTTAAAGATTTCAAAATATTTCAAATAATTTCTAGAAATTTAAAAATATTTTAAAGGATTTCTACATATTTTAAAAGATTTAAAAATATTTCAAAGGATTTCTACATATTTTAAAATATTTCAGAAGATTTCCAGAGATTTTAAAAGATTTTAAAGGCTTTCTAGAGATTTCGAAGGATTTAAAAAAATTTGAAAATATTTTAAAGGATTTGTAAAGATTTTAAAAAATTGCAAAGGCTTTCTGGAGATTTTTAAGGATTTAAAAAATTTCAAAATATTTTAAAGGATTTTTAGAGAATTTAAAAAATTTTAAAGGCTTTCTAAGCATTTCAGAACATTACAAATTTTTTTTAATATTTTGAAAAATTTCTAAAGATTTTAAAATATTTCAGAGAATTTCTGGAGGTTTCAAAAGATTGAAAAAATTTTTAATTTTTTAAAGGGTTTATAGCGATTTCAAAGATTTCAGAATATTTCAAAGGATTTCTAGAGATTTAAATATATTTCAGAGGGTTTTTAGAATCGAAGATTTAAATACATTTCAAGAAATTTCAATGTCTCTTCATAGATTTTGAAGGATTTTCAAATTTTCAAATATATTAAAGGATTAAAAATTTTTAGAATATTTTAAAGGATTTCCAGGGATTTCAAAATATTTCGAATATTTCAATATATTTTAAAGGATTTCTAGAGATTTTAAAAGATATCAAAGCCTTAAAAATATTTAAAAGAATTTGTAGATATTCCAAAAGATTAAAAAGATTTCAAAATATTTTAAAGTATTTAAAATATTTCAAAGAATTTCTAGAAATTCAAAAAGATTTCAAAGCTTCAAAAATATTTCAAACAATTTTTAGAGAGAAAAAAAGATTTCAAAGTTAAAAAATATTTCCAATGATTTCTAGAGTTTTAAATATATTTCAAAGGATTTCTAGAGATTTCAAAACATTTCAACTTCTTTCCAGAGATTTCAAAGGTTAAAAAAATTTCAAATATTTAAAAGGATTTTTAGAGATTTTAAAATATTTCAAAGATTTAAAAATATTTCATAGGCTTTCTAGATATTGCAAAAAATTTCAAAAGATTTCAAAGATTTAAAATATTTCGAAGAATGTCTAGAGATTTCAAGAGATTTCAAAGCTTTAAAAATATTTCAAGGAATTTCTAGAGATTTCAAAAAATTTAAAAATAATTTAAAGAAGTTCTAGAGATTTAACAAAATTTTGAAGATTTCAAAATATTTTAATTCATTTCTAGAAATTTAAAAATATTTTAAAGGATTACTACATATTTCAAAAGATTTCAAAATATTTCTAGAGATTTCAAAGGATTTAAAAAATTTTAAAATATTTCAAAGGATTTCTACATATTTTAATACATTTCAAAAGATTTGTAGAAATTTTAAAAGATTTCGAAGATTTAAAAATATTTCATAGGCTTTCTGGATATTGCAAAAGATTTCACAAATTTTAAAAGATTTCGAAGATTTAAAATATCTCAAAGTATTTCCAGAGGTTTGAAAAAAATTCTAAGCTTTAAAAATATTTCAAAGAATTTCTAGAGATTTCAAAAAATTTAAAAATATTTCAAAGAAGTTCCAGAGATTTAACAAATTTTTGAAGATTTCAAAATATTTTAATTGATTTCTAGAAATTCAAAAATATCTCAAAGGATTTCTACATATTTCAAAATATTTCAAACGATTTGTAGAAATTTTAAAAGATTTCAAAGGCTTTCTAAAGATCTCAAAGGATTTAAAATTTTTTTTTAAATTTCAAAGGATTTCTAGAGATTTCAAGAAATTTAAAAAAAATCAAAATATTTCAAAGATTAAAAAATTTTTCGATGAATTGCTAGATATTAAAAAGATTTCAAAGATTTTGAAATATTACAAAAATTTCAAAATATTTCAAGAAATTTCTAGAGATTTCAAAAAATTTATGAATATTTCAAAGAAATTTTATGAATTTAACAAAATTTTGAAGATTTAAAAATATTTTAAATGATTTCTAAAAATTTTAAAATATTTTATAGGGTTTCTAAATATTTCAAAATATTTCAAAATATTTCTAGAGATTTCAGAATATTAAGAAAAAATCCAAATATTTTAAAGATTTAAAAATTTTTCAATTAATTGCTAGATATCAAAAAAGATTTCAAAGATTTTAAAATATTAAAAAAATTTCAAAATTTTTCAAGAAATTTCTAGATTTCAAAAATTTTTTAAATATTTTAAAGAAATTCTAGAGATTAAAAAAAATTTTGAAGAAATCAAAATATTTTTAATGATCTATAAAAATTTAAAAATATTTTATAGGATTTCTTCATACTTCAAAATATTACAAAAGATTTCTAGAGATTTCATAAGATTTCAAAGTCTTTCTGAAGATTTCAAATGATTTCAAAATTTCAAAATATTTTAAAGGATTTTAAAAGACTACAAAGTTTTTAAAATATTTTAAAAAATTTCTAGAGATTATAAAATATTTTTTGAAGAATTTCAGGAGATTTGAAAAGATTAAAAAAATTTTTTAATATTTTAAAGGATTTATAAAGAATTCAAAATATTTTAAAGGATTTGTAGAGATTTAAAAATATATTAGAGGATTCCAAGACACAAGATTTAAAAACATTTTGAAAAATTTCAACGTCTTTCCATAGATTTTAAAGGATTAAAAAATTTTTAAAGTATTTTCAAGGACTTTCAGAGATTTTAAAATATTTAGAAGATTTCAATAAATTTCAAAGGATTTCTAGAGATTTTGAAAAATTTCAAAGCTTTTAGAGTATTTCAATGAATTTCTAGAGATTTCAAAAGATTTAAAAAATTTCAAAATATTTTAAAGATTAAAAAATTTTTCAATAAATTGCTAGAGATTGAAAAAGATTTCAAGGATTTTAAAATATTTTAAAAAATTTAAAATATTCCAAAGAATTTCTAGAGATTTCAAAAAATTTGAAAAATATTTTAAAGAAATTCTAGAGATTTAACAAAATTTTCAAGCTTTCAAATTATTTCAAATGATTTCTAGAAATTTAAAAATATTTCAATGGATTTCTACATATTTCAAAATATTGCAAAAGATTTCTAGAGATTTTAAAAGATTTCAAAGGCTGTTCAGAGATTTCAAAGGATTTTAAAAAATTTCAAATATTTCAAAGGATTTCTAGAGATTTCAAAATATTTCGAAGGATTTCTAGAAATTTCAAAATATTTCAGAGGATTTCAAGATCGAAGATTTAAATACATTTCAAGAAATTTCAACGTCTTTCCATAGATTTTAAAGGATTTAAAAATTTTTCAAATATTTTAAAGGATTTCTAGAGATTTCAAAATATTTAGGAGATTTTAATAAATTTCAAAGGATTTCTAGAGATTTTAAAAGATTTCAAAGCTTTAAAAATATTTCAAAGAATTTCTAGAGATTTCAAAAGATTAAACAAATTTCAAAATATTTTAAAGACCTAAAATTTTTTTAAACAATTTCTAGAGATTTCAAAAGTTGTAAAAAATTTCAAAATACTTTAAAGATTTAAGAATTTTTATAAAGAATTTTTTAGAGATTTTGAAAGATTCAAAAAATTTAAAAATATTTTAAAGATTAAAATATTTTTCAAAAAATTGCTAGAGAATGAAAACGATTTTAAAGATTTTAAAATATGAAAAAAATTTCGAAATATTAAAAAAAATTTTTAATATTCCTAAGAATTTCTAGAGATTTAAAAAGATTTTAAAGATTCAATAATTTTTAAAAAATTTCTAGAGATTTCAACAGATTTAAAAATATTTAAGAAATTCTAAAGATTTAACAGAATTTCAAAGATTTAAAAATATTTCAAATGATTTCTAGAGATATAAAAAAATTTCAGAGGATTTCAAGATCGAAGATTTAAAAACATTTCAAAGAATTTCAAGAGATTTTAAGAAATGTCAACGCTTTTCCGGAGAATTTAAAGGATTTTTTAATTATTCAAATATTTTAAAGTATTTCTAGACATTTCAAAATATTTCAAGGATTTACAAATATTTCAAAGAATTTTTAGAGATTTCAGAAAATTTAAAAATATAGCAAAAAAATTCTAGAGATTTAAAAAATTTTCAAAGATTTCAAAATATTTCAAATATTTTTTAGAAATTTAAAAATATTTCAAAGGATTTCTACATATTTTAAAATATTTCAAAAGATTTCTAGAGATTTCAAAAGATTTCAATGTCTTTCTGAAGATTTTAAAGAATTTAAAAATTTCAAAATATTTCAGAGGATTTCTAGAGAACTAAACAAATTTCAAAGGCTTTCTAAGGATTTCACAAAACTAGCCATTTTTTTTAATAATTTAAAGAATTGCTAGAGATTTCAAAAAATTTTAGATATTTCTGGAGATTTAAAAAAATTAAACATTTTTTTAATATTTTAAAGGATTTATAGAGATTTCAAAGATCTCAAAATATTTCAAAGGATTTCTAGAGATTTAAAAATATTGCAAAGGATTCCAAGATCGAAGATTTAAAAAGATTTCTAGAAATTTCAACGTCTTTCCATAGATTTTAAAGGATTTAAAAATTTTTCAAATATCTTAAAGGATTTAAAATTTTTTCAAATACTTCCAAGGATTTCTAGAGAATTGGAAAAATTTCAAAGAATCTCAAAAGATTACAAATTTTTTTCAATATTTTGAAGAATTTTTAGAGATTTCAAAAAATTAAAAAAAAAGTTCAAAAATTTTAAAGGATTTCCAGAGATATCAAAAGATTCAAAAAATTACAAAACATTTTGAAATAATCCTACAGATTTCAAAAATTTTAAAGAATTTTTTAGAGATTGCAAAACATTTTAAAGATTTCAAAATATTTGAAATGATTTCTAGAAATTTCAAAATATTTCAAAGGTTTCTGAGATCGAAGATGTCAAAAAATTTCAAATGCTTTCTAGAGATTTTAAAAGATTAAAATATTTTAAAGGATTTCTGTCGATTTCGAAAGATTAAAATTTTTCTAAACCTTTTAAAGGATTTCCAGAGATTTAAAAAGATTTTAAAGCTTTCAGAGTATTTCAAATGCTTTCTAGAGATTTTAAGAGATTAAAAAAAATTTTAATGATTTTAAAGATTTCTACAGATTTTAAAAGATTTTAAAGATTTAAAAATATTTCAAGGAATTTCGAGAGATTTAAAAAGATTTCAAAGATTTCAAAGACTTCGAAATATTTCAAAGGCATTCTGGAGATTTTGAAAGATCAGAAAAATTCCAAAATATTTTAAAGGATTTCTAGAGTTACTAAAAGATTTCAAAGATGTCAAAATATTTCAAAATGAAATCTTCGAAATTTTTTTAATCTCTAAAAATTCTTCGAAATATTAAAAAAATTTTAAAATCTTTTGAAATCTCTACAAATCCTTTGACATATTTTGAAAAATTCGTAAATTTGTTGAAATCTCTAGAAAGCCTTTGAAATATTTTGAAATCTTTAAAATTTCTAGAAGTCCTTTGAAATATTTTCAAATGTTTAAAATTTTTTGAAGTCTCTAGAATTTAAATGATTTCTAGAGATTTGAAAATAATCCAAAGGATTTCTAGACATTTTAAAATATTTTAAAGGATTTTCAGAGATTTCAAAAGATTAAAAAAATTTCAAAATATTTTGAAGATTCAAAAAATTTCAAAGAATTTCTAGAGATTGGAAAAGATTTCAAGGTTTTCGAAATATTTTAAAATATTTCAAAAAGTTCAAAATATTTTCAAGAATTTCTAAAGATTTGAAAAGATTTTAAAGATTTAAAATTTTTTATAGAATTTCCTAAGATTTCAAAAGATTCTAAAAATTAAAAATATTCCCAAAAATTTCGTCAGATTTAAAAAGATTTCAAAGATTTCAAAATATTTGAAAGGATTTCTGGAGATTTCAAAAGATTGAAATTTTTTAAAAATATTTTAAAGGATTTCTAGACACTTCAAAGATTTCAAAATATTTTAAATGATTTTTAAAGATTTCTAAACATCTTTTAGGTTTTGAAGTATTTAAAATAATTTGTAGAGAATTAAAAAGATTTCAAAGATTTAAAATATTTCAAAGAATTTCTAAAGATTTAAAAATATTTTAAATCTTTTAATGTATTTCAAAGGCTTTCCCCAGATTTCAAAAGATTAAAAAAATTTGAAAAGATTTCTGCAGATTTCAAAAGATTTTAAATATTCAAAAATATTTTAAATATTTCAAATATTTCAAAATATTTTTAATGATTTTTAGAGATTTTAACATTTCAAAGGATTGCAAAGGATTTCTAGAAATTTAAAAAAAAATATATTTCACAGGATTTCTGGAGTTTTTAAAGATTTCAAAATTTTTCAAAGGATTTCTAGATTTTCAAAGATTTCGAAAATTAAAAAATATTTCCAAGAATTTGAAAAAATTTAAAAATATTTCAAAGATTTCAAAATATTTTAAAGGCTTTTTAGAGACTTCAGAAGATGAGAAAAATTTCAAAATATTGTAAAGGATTTCGAGAGATTCTAAAGGATTCAAAAGATTTTAAAATATTTTTAATGATTTCTAGAAATTTAAAGACATTTTTAAGGATTTCTAGATATTTCAAAACATTTCAAAGATTTCAAAATATTTCAAAGAATTTCTAGAGATTTCAAAATATTTGATAGGATTTCTGAAGATTTCAAAGATTTCAAAATATTACAAAGGATTTCTAGAGATTTCAAAATATTGCAAAGAATTTCTAAAGCTTTTAAGAAATTTTAAAGGCTTTTTAGATTTCAAAGGATTTAAAAACTCTCAAAATATTTCAAAGGATTTCTAGAGAATTCAAAAAATTTCAAAGCCTTTCTAGAGATATCAAAAGATTAACATTAAATTTTTTTGAAAGATTTCTGGAGATTTCAGAAAATTAAATTTTTTTTAAATATCTTAAAGGATTTCCAGAGATTTCAAAATATTTCAAAGTTTACAAAGTATTTCAAAGGCCTTCTGGAGATTTCTAAAGATTTTAAGAAATTTTAAAGGCTTTTTAGATTTCAGAGGATATAAAATTTTTTTAAATATTTCAAAGGATTTCTGGTTATTTTAAAAGATTTCAATGTTTTCAAAGGATTTCAAAGGATTTTCTGAGATTTCAAAAGATTTTAAAGCTTTCAAATGATTAAAAAGAATTGCTAGAGACTTCAAAAGATTTCAAAGATTTAAAAATTTTTCAAATGATTTCTAGAGATTTAAAAATATTTGAAACGATTTCTAGATATTTCAAAAGATTTCAAAGGTTTTCAAATATTTTAAATGCTTTCCAGAGATTTAATAAAATTTCAAAAGTTTTCTCAATATTACAAAATATTTTGAAAATTTAAAAAAATTGCGAAGAATTTCTAGAGATTTTAAAAGATTAAAAAATTTTAAAATATTTTTAAAAATTTCGAGAGATTTTAAAAGATTTCAAAAATTTAAAAATATTTCAAAGATTTCAAAATATTTCAAATGATTTCTAGAGATTTAAAAATATTTTAAAGGATTTCTAGATCGAATATTTCAAAACATTTCACATGATTTCTAGAGATTTCAAGAAATTTCAAAGGATTTTAAATTTGTTTCATTATTTCAAAGGATTCCTAGAGATTTAAAAAGATTTCAAATGATTTTTAGAGATTAAAAAATATTTTAAAGGATTTCTAGATATTTTTAAATATTTCGAAGATTTCAAAATATTTCAAAGGATTTCTATAGATTTCAAATGATTTTAAAGATTTTAAAGTATTATAAATTATTTCTAGATATTTAAAAATATTTCAAAAGATTACTCGACATTTCAAAGTATTTCAAAGATTCCAAAAAATTTCAAAGAATTTCTAGATATTTCAAAGATTTAAAAGATTTAAAATATTTCAAAGAATTTTTAGAGATTTAAAAACTTTTCAAAGCTTTTAAAGTGTTTCAAAATTTTTCCAGAGATTTTAAAAAAATATTTTCATTTTAAAATATTTCAAAGGATTTCTAGCGATGTCAAAAGATTTCAAAGAATTTCTAGAGATTTCAAAAGATTAAAATAATTCCAAAATATTTCTGAGGAATTCTAGAAATTTAATAATATTTCAAAGAATTTTTACATATTGCAAAATATTTTAAAGATTTCAAAATATTTTGAAGGCTTCAAAATATTTCAAAGGATTTCTAGAGATTTCAAGAAATTTTGAAGGCTTTTAGAGATTTCAAAGAATTAAAATTTTTCAAATAGCTCAAAGGATTTCTAAAGCTTTCAAAAGATTAAAAAAATTTCAAAATATTTCAGAGGCTTTCTAGAGATTTTAAAAGTTAAAAAAAATTTCAAAATATTTCAAAGGCTTTCTAAAAATTTCAAAAGATTTTAAGGATTTAAAAATATTTCAAAGAATTTCTAGACAGTAATTAAAAAGATTTTAAAGATTTCAAGAAATTCCAAAGGCTTTCTATAGATTTTAAAAGATTTAAAAAATTTCAAAATATTTCAAAGGATTTGTGGATATTTCAAAAGATTTCAAAATATTTCTAAGGAATTCTAGAAATTTAACAATATTTTAAAGAATTTCTATTTATTTCAAAATATTTCAAAGATTTCAGAATATTTTGAAGGCTTTGAAATATTTTAAGGATTTCTATAAATGTCAAGAAATTTTAAAGGCTTTTTAGAGATTACAAAGAATTAAATTTTTTTAATAGCTCAAAGGGCTTCTAGAGGTTTCAAAAGATTTAAAAAATTTCAAAATATGTCAAAGGCTTTCTAGAGATTTTAAAAGTTTAAAAAAATTTTTAAATATTTCAAAGGCTTTCTAGCGATTTCAAAAGATTCCAAGGATTTAAAAATATTTTAAAGAATTTCTAGATAATTAAAAAGATTTTAAAGATTTCGAGAAATTTCAAAGGCTTTCTAAAGATTTTAAAAGTTTAAAAAAATTTCAAAATATTTCTAAGGCTTTCTAGAGATTGCAAAAGATTCCAAAGATTTAAAAATATTTTAAAGAATTTCTAGATAATTGAAAAGTTTTCGAAGATTTCAAGAAATTTTAAAGACTTTCTAGTGATTTCAAAAGATTTAAAAAATTTCGAAATGTTTCAAAGGATTTCTGGATATTTCGAAAGATTTCAAGGATTTCAAAATATTTCTAAGGAATTCTAGAAATTTAACAATATTTCTAATAATTTTCATATATTTCAAAATATTTCAAAGATTTTAGAATATTTTGAAGGCTTAAAATATTGCAAAGGATTTCTAGAGATTTCAAAAAATTTGAAAGGCTTTTTAGAGATTACAAAGAATTAAATTTTTTTAAATAGCTCCAAGGATTTCTAGAGATATCAAAAGATTACAAAAATTTTTAAATATGTAAAAGGCTTTCTAGAGATTTCAAAAATTTAAAACAATTTTTAAAATTTTAAACATATTTTAAAGAATTTCTAGATAATTAAAAATTTTTCAAAGATTTCAAGAAATTTCAAAGGCTTTCTAGGAATTTCAAAAGATTGAAAAAATTTCAAAGAAATTCTAGAGATTTAACAAAATTTTAAAGATTTCAAAATATTTCAAATGATTTCAAGGATTTAAAAATATTTCTAAAGAATTCTAGAAATTGAACAATATTTCAAAGGCTTTCTAGAGATTTTAAAAGATTATAAAAATTCAAAAATATGTATTTCAAAATATTTCTAGAGATTCCAAAAGATTTCAAAGATTTAAAACAACTGCAATTATTTACTTTTTCATTAATTATAACATATATTTACCAAAAGGGTAATAAATTGAAGAAAATTCGAAAATATTAGAATAAGGATTATCACCACAGTAAATTTCAGTTTATCAATTTCATAATTTTTAACAAAATTATTAAATTTTCAATCAAGCAAATGAACTTTTAACAAAACAGTTGAACTTTCAACCAAGAAGCCAAAAAGAATGGAAAAAAACGAATTTTTAACAAAATATTTAATTTTAATTTTAAACAAAAAACTGTTAAAATCAACAAAGACGAATTTTTAACAAAATATTTTACTTTTTAATCAAAAAGGATATTTTTGAACTAAATAGTTTAATTGTTAACGAAGTAGGTTAATTTAGACGAATTTTCACCCAAAAAGATAAATTTTTAACCAAGAAGGATAAAAAACCAAAAAGTTAAATTTTTAACAAAATACATGAATTTTCAACCAAAAAAAAATGAATTTTTAACAAAATACATGAATTTTTAACGAGAAAGTTCATTGTCACCCAAATAGTTGAATTTCCAACCGAAGTAGTGAAATTTTTTTATTCAAAAAGATGAATTTGCAATAAAGCAGTTAAATTTTTAAACAAAAAGCGAATTTTCAACAAAACAACTAAATTGAAGAAAAAAACTTTTTCAAAAAATATTACAACTTTTTACAACATAGATTAATTCTTAACCAAATAATTAAATTTTCAACTAAAAACATTAGTTTTCCACCAAAAATAGTCATTAAATTTTGGGTAAAAAAAAACAAATTTTCAACAAAATAGTTCAATTTTAAACCGCAGAGATGAAATTTAAATGAGAAAAATACATTTTCAGTCAAACAGTTGAATTACATAAAACCTCAAGAAATCTAAAGAGATTATGAAGTGAACCTTTTTTTGATCGTTTTTGTATATTCAATAATATGAAAAAAAAACAACGTTTTCCATTTCTTTATTCGGTCTTACTATCAATTTACTGAAAAAAAATAAATAAATAAAAAATCGAGTTTAATTTCCCTTTTTATTTTGATGTTTCGTCCTCAACTGTAGGCCTTTATCAGAAGAAAACATCTGTTATAGAAGTATAAATAATTTATAATAATGAAAATTACATACAAAAAAATAAATTAGTCGTATAAAACAAATTTTTGCCTCAGAGGCAATTTTCGGAGTCAGTCAATATACGTTGAAGCAAACGACAAAATTTAAAATTTCGTAGTAAGTCGATTTTTCGTAAAAGGTAAAAATTATTGAGAAATAATAGAAATCAAAAACAATTTCCAAATTTTCTCAGCACGGTTCACATTTTTGTAATGAAAAGAGCTGTAAAATTAGCTGACAAACTGATGTGACGTAAACAAAAAATAAATGAGTAAACGGGCTATAAAAGTTGTAGTAATAGATGGACAACTCAATTCCAAATAAAAAGCGCGCCAAATACCCTGGTAATTCAAATTAGTTGATTCAAAAGATACACTGAGTGATTTCTCATTTGGCTAATCTTCGTCAAGCAAACGTTATAAACATTGAAATTCAATTTTTAACAATCATACCAAAAAATGCCTTTCATAATCAGCAGACCTTCCACCTTATGGATATGAAAAGAGAAAGTGGATATATATTACCTTTTATAATCACACAAATTTATTACATACGTCGCTTTAAGACGTACCCTTAATTAACAAATTCATATATTATAAACTATTGGCCATGAAAGATTCAACATGGGCTTACATGAAAGCTTATTTCATCCTCTAAAAATTATCTTTAATACATATTCACGTCACCTCTTACCCGCTAAACGAACAATCTGTGCAAGAAGCTAAATTGCTTACAAATTTCAGTTATTTGTTAATAACAAGAGTGGCTCCACTTTAGTTTGCTTGAGGATTAACGACATTCAACAGTACACCTGTCTTGAAGTTTGAAGCAAAAAAATTGCTGTTATGAAATACAAACACAATCACTAAACATGGAATATGATCTTATCAAAACAAGCTTGAGGGACATATAATTTATTAGATAACGACTTTTTAGTCTAATTAAGCAATATAATACACATTACTTACACTGTTAACTACAGTGTTATCTCTAGTTGGAAAAGATGAAGATCGTTTATACTTTGGTCTTGCACTTGGTGATTAATTCTATTGGTAAGTATAATTATATGATAGAGTTTTGATTCAATCCCTATTGTATCACAATTACTATTTTATACAAACTCTATCTGGGTTTTGTTCAAAATGAATCGTACCAATTTGATCTGGATTTATTCCAGATAACTGTGCACATCTGTATTTCGATGTGCACAGATGTTTCCCTTCCAACTCTGTAAATTCACAGATGGTAGACTAGAAACCGTGCATTAATAAATTTAGACGTGCACAGATGTTACCCTCCCAACTGTGCAGGTGCGCAGATGGTACACTTCCAACTGTGCATTGCGAAACTGAAAAGTGCACAGATGTTTCCACCCTATCTGTGCATGTGCATAAATGGTACTGGTTTGATGTCCAGTACTCACTAGGAGATGACACGAGATGCGCGTCGCTGATTCTAGGGCTTTACGTTCCAATACATTTGAATACAACAAATTTTATTAAGAAAAAAGAAACATTTTTCTTTAGTACCAGGGCTTGAACGCTGGCCACTTGTAATTAAAATTATACTCTAAAAACTCTGCTATAGCCCCTGCTAACTATTTGTTTATTATAAGGAGAGGTCTCGAGATGTGCGTCGCTGATCTCTTGTCAGAAAAAAATTGTTAGCATAGGTTCATAGCATAGTGATTAGAGCCTAATTTTAACCCTAACTGTCCAAATTTTAAGCCCTGGTACCGAAGAAAAATGTTTTCTATTTTTGTCAGTAGAATTGCTTGCACTCAACTGCATTGGAATGTTTCCCCGAATGCCTCTGTATCCCAGCTTTAGACAACTTTTGCGGACATTTTTTACCATCAATTTTCTTCGTGTATTACCACAAGGGTGTTTATTACACCCCAACATAAGAGAATGTTAAGAAAAAAAATTAATCATCTATTTTTTCTTTCAGAATTTAGTTCATCGACCAGTGCCGATTGGCCCCGCCCGGGCCGTCGCCGATCTTCGACTTTTCGTCGCATTCCTCAGTCTTCTGCAGAGCCCGCGCCTTCTCCACGTGTCAGGTCCAGGTCTCCTCTTGCCAGGTGCTCTCTTGCGAGTCCTTCTCTTGCCAGGTCGCCTCTTGAAAGTTCTTCTCCTGCCAGGTCGCCTCGTGCCAGTCCTTCTCCTGCCAGGTCGCCTCCTGCCAGTTCTCCTCTTGACCCTACTGCTTATGGCCGACTTGGATATGGAATTGGACAACTTGGACTTATTCGGCTTATTCCTAAATGTAATGATTACAAGCGATTCGAATTTCGAAGATACACTTTTTCACCCGACTCACCACTTCTACGGCTAGAAAAAAGAAATGCCCATGCGCAACTGCCAGTCTCGGAACAAATTGTTGTAGCAACGTCTAATGGTGACGTTTTTGCCATAATGGAGACATCTGGCCTTCTTAGTGGATTATATAATAAAAATGGAAAAAGACCTCGAGCGAAAATAAACATAAGAACCGGCAATGTTGAAAACTTGACGAAACAGGAGGTTAAGGAATGTCCAGTAGGTCCCCACCGTACAATTGATAATTTTTTTAACACAGTAGTTACAAACCAAGATTCTCTACAGTTTAGCTAATATTTCAATTTTTTTAAATGTGCAATGAGAGATTTGTTTAATATTGTAAAATTCAAAAGGAAAAAATGGAATTTAATGTATCTTGAAAATAAAACAAAATTTGAAAAATTATTTTCACTTTTCATTAGCGGCCGAAAATAATGTAAAGGAATAATAATTGTTCATATAATTTTATTAAAAGCTATACAATAATTTATATAAGAATTTTGAATAACTATTAATTTTTTAATTTTATCTGTTTTTAGGGTTATACAAATAAAATTTTTCTAAGAGCTTTGAAAAAAATTAACGAAGATCTTTAAAGTTTTAAAAATTTTTAATCAAAATTTTAACAAAAAAGTTAATTTTTAACCAAAGATTTATCATTTTAGCTGAAAGTTCATCGCTTGGGTTAAATATTTAACTATTTTGTTGGAAATTCGTTT
>JAUELO010000244.1:2496265-2512450 GCA_032357855.1 Amphibolips quercusostensackenii | reverse complement strand
TTACCTTACCCGAAAAGTAACGTAGCTTAAAGTTCTATTAAAGCGTAGGAAAGAGGGTAATTTTTCACGAAAATAGGGTAATAATGGATAAGTAAATTCAAAGGAATAAAATGAAGGTTAATACCATATTGAATGCAATATAAGACATTTTAAATTCCTGAGATTTCAAGATGAATTGTGTATTGAATTTTTACTAAATAAGATCAATTTTTTAACCAAAAGGCGAATTTTCGACAAAATACATTCATTTTCTACCTGATAAATGAATTTTCAATTTATACAGGACACATTTCTAACCACAAGATAATTGAATTTTTCACACAAAAAATGGATTTGTTTACACAAAAGTTAATTTTCTACCAAAAAGTTCTTCTACTAAACCTGATTAATTTAGAGCCAAACAATTGTACTTTTAACGAAAAGGGATGAATTTTCAACCAAGGAAATTAATTTTCGACGAAAAAACAAATTTTTAGCTAAATACATGAACTTTTAACTAGAAACGATCAATGTTTGAACAAGAATGGAATAGTTACATTATTATTAAAAAATTAATTCTTGAACAACAAAAAACAAATTTTGAACAGAATAATCAATTTTCAACCAAAGAAATAAATTTCCACCTAAAATGATAAATCTTTAACTGGAATATTTGAATTTTCAATTGAATAAATTTGCAATAAAAAACGATTTTTCAACAGAGTAATTAAATTTTTAACCAAAAAGATGAATTTTTAACTAAAATAATGGTGCTTTAACAAAAAAAGGTAATTGAATTTGTAACAAAGTAGTTTAAATTTCAACCAAGTAGTTAATTTTTTAACGAAGAAGAATAATTTTCTACCACAAAAAAAACAATCTGGAAAAAAACAGGACTTTTCAATCGGATAGCATTATTTTCAAATAAAAAAATTAATAAATTTATCATAGGAAATAGAATATTTAAATTTCAACTTAAGGAATCAATTTTTAACTAGGAAAACAAACTAATTTTTTAAAAAATAGTCTATTTTCAACTAAAGAAATGAATTTTCATCTAAAATGATGAATCTTCAACTAAAATATTTAAATTTCAATTTAATAAACATCCGATAAAAAAACGATTTTTTATCAAAGTAATTAAATTTTTAACCGATGATATAAATTTTGAACTTAAATGATGTTTTTTCAATAATAAAATGTAATTGAATTTGTAAAAAAGTAGTTTAACTTTAAATTAAGTAGTTAATTTTTTAACTAAAAAGAATAATTTTCTAACAAAAAAACGAAAACAATGTGGAACAAAATACATGACTTTTCAACCAAATAGCATAATTTGTAAATAAAAAAGATAATATTTTTAACAACAAAATATTTCAATTTCCAAAAAAAAAAATTAATTTTCACCAAAAAAGCTGAATTTTTATGAAAAAAATTTAATTTAAAAAAAGACAAATTTTAAACATACATGAAATGATTTAATTTTCAATTCAAAAATAAATTTTAAATAAAAAAAACGAATTCATAACAAGGTTATTTAACTTTGAACCCTGTAGTTCATTTTTCAACTAACAAAGGTAAATTTTCAACTAAAAATCAAATGGTTAAATTTTTAATAAAAAAAATTAATTTTCAAACGCAAAAATGCATTTTCAACAAAAAAGTTATACGCAAAAGATGAATTTTAACAAACTAGTCCGACTCTACACCAAATGGTTGAATTTTCAACTAAAGAAGATACATTTTTAACCGAATAGTTAAATTATTAACCAATACGATGATTTTTGCCACAAGAAAATCAATCTTCAACAAAAAAACTAATTTCTAACGAAATTGTTGATTTTTAAGGCCAAAAGGACGAATAATCAGCAAACCGGTTTAATTTTTCACCCAAAAATTTGATTTTTTTTAACCAAAAAGTTAGTTTTTTACCGAAAAGTTAAATTTTTCATAAAAATTATTTAATTTAAAAAAAATTAATTTTTATTCAAACGGTTTAATTCACTGCCATATTGTTAAATTTCTAACTAGAAAAGATTAAATTAGACCCAAACGAATACAGTTTTATTAAAAAATAATGAATTTTCTTCCAGAATGGTAATTTTTGAAAAAAGGACAAGTTTTTAATAAAATACATAAATTTTGAATTAGAAAAGATCAATTTTTAATAAAAAAAATTAAAATTTTCAACTAAAAGGGTGACTTTTAAAAAAAAAATATGGTTAAGTAGAGGAAGTAAGGAGTGAGAGGAAAGGAATTGGGGAAAGTGAAGGAAATGAGGAAGTAGAAGTAACAAATGGGTAAGTACGGGAGGTGAGGGTATGGCAAGTATGGGAAGTGAGAAAAGATTAAGTATAACAAGTAGGGTAAGTAAAAAGAGAGGAAGTAGGGAAAGTGAAGGGAGTGAGAAAATGAGTGAGGGAAAGTAGGGGAAGTAACAAGTGGGTATGTAGGGGAGGTGAGGGTATGGTAAGTAGGGGGAGTAACGAAAGGTTAATTAGGGGAAAGTAATAGTACGGGTAGAGAAGTGTTATAAGTGAGGGGAAGCAAAGTAGGGAAATTATAGGACGGAAAAATAGGGTAAGTGAGAGAAGTGAAAGGAAGGGATGTAGGGAAAGTAATCTTAGTGATGGAGTGAAGGAGAGAAAGTAGGGAAAGTGATAAGTGGGTAAGCAGAGGACGTGAGGGTATGGCAAGTAAGGAGAGTGAGCAAAGGGGTCATAGGGGAAGTGAAGAGAGTGAGAAAGAAGAAGTAAGGAAAGTGTCAAATGGATAAGTAGGGGAAATGATGCTATGGTAAGTAAAGGAAGTGAGAAAAGGTTGAGTAGTGCAAGAAATAGTAAGGGAGATGAAGGAAGGTATTAAAAGTGTGCGGAGGAAAAATAGGGGAATGAGAGAAAGGAAAATAGGCAAAGTAAATGAAGTGAGGGAGTGAAAGTAGAAGAAGTGGTGAGTAGTTAGGTATGAAAGGTGAGGGTATGGCGAGTAGGGGGAGTGAGGAAAGGTTAAGTAGAAGAAGTGGGGTGAGTAAAAAGAGAGAAAATAGGGAAAGTGAAGGGAGTAAGTAAATGAGGGACGGTAAGTTTTGAAAGTAATAAATGGATATGTTGGAGAGGTGAAAGTATGATAAGTAGAGGAAATGAGAAAAGGTTAATTAGGGAAGAGTAATAGTAGAGGTGAAGAAGTAGTATAAGTAAGGAGAGGGAAAGTAGGGAAATTATAGGGATAAGGAAAATAGGGAAAGTGAGGAGAGTGAAAGTAAGGGCTGTAGGGAAAGTGATCTTAGTGATAGAGGAAAATTGAGAAATTTTAAAAAGGGAAAATAGGAGAAGTGAGAGGATTAAAAGGAAGGAAATTAGGGGAATTAATCTAAGTGAATATGGGAGGAAGAGGAAGTAAGGAAAGTGTCGAGTGGACAAGAAGGGAAGGTGAGGGTATGGCAAGTACGGGTAGTGCGGAGAGGTTAAGTAAGAAAAGAAATAGTAGGGGAGGAGAAGGAAAGTAGTAAAAGTGTGCGTAGGGAAAATAGGGAAAGTAAGGGGAAGGAAAGGAAGTAGAGAAAGTAAAGAAAGTAAGGAAGAGGAAGTATTGGAAGTGATGATAAAGGAAGTAGAGGTGAGGGTAGTAGGGTAAGAGGGAGGGTGGGGATGTCGATTCAGATGAGGGGAAGGGTAGGGCTTATAAATGTCATAATAAAAGGGAAGTAGGCGCAGTGTTTATTTTATAAATTCATTTCATTTTGTAGAAATCTCATCTTTTTTAACTAAAACTGCAACTGTCTAGTTAATAATTAATCTGTCTCGGTTGAAAATTAACATCTTTGTTAAAAATTTACATTTCCAGGTTTAAAATTCAACATTGTGCAGGATTTAATTATTTTCTGCTTGAAAATTAAACAACTTAGTAGAAACACAACAAATTGGTTAAAGTTTAAACTACTTTGTTAAAAATTAATTTTTTTAGCTGAAGATTCATCATTTTAGTTGTGAATTTATTCCCTTGTTCAAAAATTAAACTATTTTGTTTAAAATTCGTTTTTTTCTTGTTCAGCTTATCTTTTCAAAATAATCTTTCTAAATTTGTCCTATTTGGTTAAAAATGCAACTACTCCGTTCAAAGTTTATTTACTTGGTTAAACATTTATTTCTCTGGTTAAAGATCCTTGATTTTATTTAAAAATGGTTTGATTGAATATTTAACTATTTTATTTAAAATTAATTTTTTGTTAAAAATTAAGTTCTTAAACTAAAAATTCGACTATTTTGTTTTTAGTGAAAATTTTTCTTCCTCAAATGAAACTTCATAGAGTTTGTTGAAATTTTTTTTCTGTATAAATTAAGATTTCAACTTGAAAATTCATCTTTTTGGTGAAAAAAAAGGATTTTGTTTAAAATTCGTCTTTTTCATTAGAAAATTACTCTTCTTTCTTGAAAATTCATCTATTTAGTTAGAAAATGTAACTACTTCAATAAAAAACTCATTTGTTTTGTTAAAATTCGTTATTTTTGGATGTAAAATTAATTTTTTCGCTGCAAAATTAAGTATTTCTTTTGTTGCTTGTAAATTTATCTTTCTAAGATGAAAATTCAACTATTTGTTTACAGATTCGTATATTTTGTGAAAAGCATTCATGCATTTGGTTAAAAACTCTTTTTTTGTCTGAAAATAAATTTTATCAATTGAAAATTCTACTAATTTATTTTCGATTGTTACTTTACTTTTTTTAGTTGAAAGTTTATGTATTTATGTTCAAAATTTATCTTCTCTGGTGAAAAATTTATTTTCTCAATTGGAAATTTAACTACATAAATGAAAGTTAATCTACCTTGTTAAACATTCATTTTTTTTCAAAATTCATAATTTTATATGAAAATATATCTCGTTGATTGAAAATTTAACCATTTTTGTAGAAATCTTTATTTTTTTTAATATATTTTTTCAGTTGAAAATGTTACTATTGCATTTTTTGTTGAATTTTTTTTTTGTAGAAAATTAATCTTTTCGGTTAAAAAGTCATCTTTTTGGTTGAAAATTCAACTTTTAAAAAAACTTTAACCAGTTTATTGCAATTGTTTTTTAAATTTATCTCTTTTGGTTAAAAAGAATCAATTGTAAAAAAATTAATTTTTTAAGATAAAAATTTAACGTTTTTGTTAAAAATTATTTTCTTATTTAATTTTTTTTTAACTAAAGATTTAAATAATTTATACTTCGAAGAAATTTGTCTTTCTCACTTAAAAATTCCAAGATTTTGTTTAAATTTCTTTTTTTGTGGTAGAAAATTAAGATTCTTTTTCAAGAGTTTATCTTTTTGGTTGAAAACTAAACTGTTTTGTGGAAAATGCGTATCTATTTTGTTTCAAAATTAATTTTCTTCCTTGAAAATTCATCTTTTAGGTTGAAAATTTATTTTTTTTTGTTAACGAATAATTTCTTGAACTGAAAATTTAATTATTCTATTCTTAATTGTAAATTTTGAAATTAAAAAAATGTTTTATGTAACTTCATCATTTTTGGTTAAAAATATATATTTTTTTTTTTAATTCAACTGATTTTTGAAATTTTATGTATTTTGTTGAATATTTGTCTTTTTAAGCAAAAAATTATTTTTGTTTGTTAAAAATTATTACTTTTTGTTAAAATTCAACTATTTGTTTGAAAATTAATATACTTTATTAAAAATTTGTCTTTTTGTCTTTAGTTAAAGATTCAAAAATGAAAATACTTTAGTAAATAATTAAACTATTTTGTTGAAAATTCGTTTCTTTTTTAGTCGAAAATCAATCTTCTTGCTTGAAAATTCATCTTTTTGGTTAAAAATTTACGTTTTTTAATTAAAAATTTAACTATTTCTTTAGAAATCATCTACTTTATTGAAAATTTGTCTTTTTGTTTGAAAATTCATCTTTTTTGGTTGAAAATGCAAACTGCTTGGTTAAAAATGAACCTTTTTTGGTTGTGGATTTACCTGTTTTTGTTAAAAATTAATCTACTTTGTAGACAATTGAACAATTTGTTTAAAAACTCATCTTTCAAAGATTATTTACTTTAGTTGCAACTTTATTTCTTTCCTTTAAAATTTAACTGTTTTTAAGAAAACTCGTTCGTTTTTGCTTCAGAATTTAGTTATTTAACTGAAAATTTAACTATGTATTCCATTTCTTGTTCAAAATTTATGTTTAGTTGAAGATTCATCTTTTTGGTTACAAATTAAGCTCTTATGGCTGACGATTCAACTGTTTTGGTTTAAAATTAATCGACTTTGTAGAAAATTAAACAATTTGGTTAAAAAGTCCTTTTTTCAGAATTTTCATTTTAGTTTAGAATTCATTTCTTTTCTAAAAATTAAACTATTTTATTAAAAAACGTTCTTTTTTGCTTGAGAAATTATTTTTTTAATAAAAATTTAATGACGTATTCCATTTCTCATTTAGAAATCTTTTTTTCAGAGAAAATTTAACTTCTGCTTTTAAAATTCGTCTTTTTTGGTAGAAAATAATTTTCTTTGTTTAAAATTAAACTTTTTTTTAAATTTCACCTATTTTATTGAAAATTACACAATTTTGTTAAAATTTAATTGTTTTTTCTGTTAAACCGTATCTTTCAGAAGTTTTTCCCCCTCAGACGCACTTTATGGGGTCTCTCACACCTCAAAAGATGATTAATAGTTTATGAAAGAAATTGATGTTTGTGCTGTATGGTAAAAATGATGATCAGATAGAGATTATATATTTGAAGCATCAATACCTAATTTTAGTTCCTTCTTTTCATCGTAGAAAACCGAAACGAGCCCAGCCAGATTTTACAGTACATAAAAATTAATGTCAAACACTTTATTGTAGGTGAATGGAAAAAACTTCCAATACCGACATTAAAATTAACTGACTTTTCGAGTTTATTCTACAATAGTGTACCGCTAAATCTCTGGTAAGCACACTTTCCAAATACCAAAATTAAGATCAAAATGTACAGCATCAGTGAAGTGGCTTTAGTATATTTTTATTGTGATGTTGTACCGCTACCTGATACATCATTTCGACACGTGAGGGAGTACTCTCTAAATCTGAATTAGTAGAAAACGACTAATTATTGATAGTAATTTTTTAGAAATTTAAAATGTGCCAAATCGTTTGGTGCAAACCAGTTGAATTTTATTATCCAATATAAATAAACGGTAGTTTTAAATAAATTTAAAAACTGACTTTTCAATGAAGAGAATTTAAAATCACGTGCACAGGGAAAGGCACACAAATATTCCTTAGAATCAAGTCGAGTCTGGTGATTCTGCAGTATGTTTTCCGATTTCCGCCCACTATAAGCCTCGAAGATGTTTAATTTTTCTGAAAATACATTTTAGTTAACCTAACCTTTTTCAAGGACACTTTCCTAGTTCCTTTTATACTCTTCACTTATTCTTCAATATTAAACTAAAACTTATCATTTTAAAGAAACGAAACAGACACCAAAATAATATCTGAGACCAAAATCATTTAAATTGCAATAAATTGAAGTCAGAATCCACCTGTTCACAAACGGAAAATTGCCAGCGGAGGGAGAGCCACGTAGTGCTCCTAATTCTGGTATATCTTCGCACTGCGTATGCGTCGCGTCGAAATTTGCTTTCATTACCGTCTGGCGCTGTTGCAGACAGGTGGCAGCAGAAGCGTGTATACGCCTGCGCAGTGCGCTATACGAGAGACGCCATTTAACTTTCAGCGGTATATTCAAAATAAGTTTAATAAACTTCAAATTTTTTTCAAAAAACCATGTTAGTACCACACATTTTACTAGCTCAAAAATTTTCAAAAATTCCATTGCATATTTTTGTAAGAAAAATGTTAATTTTTAAATTGTTTCAAAAATTAAGATACGTAAAAACTAATCGCGTGATTAGATTCAACAATTTAAAAATTATTTTTTTTTTTTAAACTGTTTACTAGTTTTTGTCCTATTAGTTTCACTGATTTTATGAGATTTTTTTTTATTTTTAGAAATTATAAAATTTTAAATAATAATTGAACTACTTTCCTGAAAGTTAAAGTATTTGGTTGAAAACTAACTATTTTGTTGAAATTTTCTATTTTCAGATTGGAAATTTAACTCTTTTTGTAGAAAAGTAAAGTATTTTGTTAAAACTTCATTTTTTACTGAATTTCACTGGTTTAATATTTGTCTTTTTTACCTGAAAATTTTTTAACTGCAAATTTAACTCATCTATTTTTGGTTGGAAATTTATACTTTTTAGTTGAAAATCCATGTTTTTTTAAATCTTGTTTTCTTTGCAAAAAATTAATTTTTATGGTAGAAAATTTATCTTTTTCTTCAAGAATTTATCTTTTTGATAAAAAATCAACTATTTGTTTCAAAATTAATTTTTCAAATTGGAAAACGCCCTTATGTTCGAAAATTAAACATTTTGGTTTAAAATTCATTTTTCTATTGAAGATTCATTACTTCAGTTCTTAAATTAAAATTCAACTATTCATTAAAAAATTTTACTGTTTGGTATAAAATAAACTTTTTTGTTGAAAATTCATAATTTTGGTTAAAGATTTAACTATTTTGTTGATAAATTTGTCTTTATTGTTCAAATTCGACTAGCTAAATATTCGTCTTTTTTCAAAACTTAAAATTTTGAATTAAAAATTAATGTATTCAATTTTTGTTTGAAAGTTCATATTTCTGGTAAAAAATTTAATTATTTGGTTCGAAATTTATTTTTTTAAATTGAAAATTCACTATTGTGGTTGAAAATTAAACTGGGTTGAAATTCCTTTTTTTTATTAGAGATTCATCACTACAGTTGAAAATTCATTTAGTACATTACAAAATTTAATATTTAGTTGAAAATTCAACTATTTGCTATAAAATAAAAACTTTTTTGTTGAAAATTTATATTTTCGGATTTAGAATTCAACTATTTTGTAGAAAATTGACAAATTTTTTTAAAAGTCGTCTTTTTGTGTAGAAGATTAATTTTCTTTGTTAAAAAATTCGCCTTTATTGTTTGCATTCGACTAGCTAAATATTCGTTTTTTTTTGTCTAAATAAACTTTTTTTACTTGAAAATTTGTGTATTTTTTTCAAAATTTGTCTTTTTCGGTAGAAAATTGATTTTCATGGTTAAAAATAATTCATCTTTTTGGTTGAAAATGCAAATATTTCATTCAAAATTAATTGATTTTTATTGAAGATTCATTATTTTGGTTGAAAATTTATTTCTAAAATTTAAATATTTAGTTGAAAGTTCTTTTTTTGTTAACAATTAATTTTTTGAACTGTAAATTTAACTACTTTATATTCGGCTTAAAATTTATCTTTTTTCGTTGAAAATCCGCCCTTTGTAGTAGAATTTTTCATTTGATTTTATATTTTAAATTTTTTTTTAAATGCGAGATACGCAAAAAATAATAGCATTATTTAATTCAACAATTTTAAAATTTAAATTATGAAAAAGCGTTTCTTTGCATTTTACAAATTATTAAAATTGTAGTGAGAAGAATCCAACTTTATGTTATATTAAGAATTTTTCATATTATATTAATTTCAATATTAATATTTGAACAACAACAAAAAATTCAATTTGAAATAACAAAAAGTTGAATTCAACTGAAAAAAATAATTTCTAACAAAATAGTTAAATTCTCAACAAAAAAAAGTTATCGTTGATACTTCAACCCGAAAAGATAAAATTTCTACTAAAAAAATTGTCAACCAACAAAATTAATTTTCTAACAAGCTTAAACAAATATAAAGTAAAATATATGTAAATCTTTTAATGAAAATAATTGTTTAATGCTTTTTATGTTGCGAACTGATTAATAAATTATTAACTGATTCTATTATAACGTAAATTTTCTGGAATAAGATTAAAAGGTTATTATTAATTCAAATTTTCAAAAATGGAAGTTAAAATCAAAAAAAAAAAAATATAAAGCAAAAATGATTTGATTATTTTGATGAAAATTACTGTTTAAAGCTTTCTATTTTGTAAACTGATTAATTAATTATTAGCTCATTAATTGTTTTCACAAAATTAGATTAGATAAAGCTTTCATTTTAATTTGTTTAAATTTAGTACACAAATTGATTATTCCGTTTAAGATTATGTAATTAAATATTAATTTTAGTAATTTGCGTCAAAGTTTGTGATGTTGGGAAATGATTATCTGAATTCAATTTTTTAAATTGTATGTATATATGTTTCAATTTTTCCTGGAATAAGTATAAAACGTTTTTGTTAATTTAAATTTTCAGAAATACAATTTTAAATCTAAAATAAAATATAAGGTAAAAATGACTTGAATATTTCAATAAAAATGTTTATTGCTTTTTATGTTGTGAACTGACTAATTAATTACAATTCGATTCCTTTTAAACTTATATTCTTTAAAAATAGTTAAAAAAGTTGCTAATAAATAAAATTTCTAGAAATATTGGGTATAATTTGTATAATAAAAGTTCATTTCTTATTTAAAATACTTCAATGACAATTATATAATTTTTTTCTAATGTTTGCGTTGTTGCAAAATGATTATCTGAATTCAATTTTCAAAATTATATCTACCTATTAACAATTTTTCCTGGAATTAGTATAAAAGTTTATTAATAAGTTAAATTTGTAGAATTAATACAATTTTTAAATAAAAAAAATATATATGTAATGTAGAAAGTTTAATTTATTATTAGCGAATTTATTTTGTTAAGAATATAGGATAACATAAAGTTTCAATTTAAATTGTTGTTAGTTAAGTAACATTTTCGTTAAGCTATCATTGTCATGATAAAATTTTATTTATTCTCTAAAATACCTCCATCTCAATTGTCTATTTTTTATAATGCTTTTGATGTTGTTAAATAAGTATCTGAATTCAATTTTTAAAATTACATTTTATATATTTTATTTTATTTCTGAATTAGTTTTAAAGCTTACTGATAAATTAAATATATATAGAAATGCAATTTCAAATAAAAAATATATAATGTACAAATTATTTGAATGCTTCAATAAAAATAATTGTTTGATGCTTTTCATGTTGTGAACTAAATAACTAATTATTAACTGCTTTGAACTAAAACTTGCATTTTCTGAAATTATTTTATAAGGTTATTATTAAATCAGATTTGTAGAAATAAGATTTTTTTTTTAACTTATTAAACTAATTTACGTTTTAAGCTAATTAACTAATTATAAATAAATTTTTTTGTTTAAGATCATGTAATTGGATATTAGCTAGAGTGTGTATCATAAAAGTTTATTTTTTATTGAAAATGTTACAATTATAAAATTATATCTTATAATTATAATTGTAATATATCTGTTACAATTATATAATTTTTCTAAATGTTTGTGACGTTGTAAAATGAGAATCATGTAAAATGAGGGTCATGTAAAATAAGGATCATTTCATAAATATTTTAATGATTTTTCAAAGATTTTACAAAGATTTCAATAATTTCACAAATATTATTCAATATTTAAAATATATTTTAAATATTTTGTAAAGATTTGTCTAAGATTTTGCAAAGATTTTACAAATAATTCAATGATTTCCTAAAGATTTAAAATATTTTATTAAGACTCCAATGATTTTAATAACTTCACAAAAATTACCAAATATTTAAAAAATATTTTTAATAATTTAAAAAGATTTAAAAAAATATCAGAAAGATTTTAAAACGATTTCAATGATTTTTTCAGATTTCAAAGATTTCAATTATTTCACAAACATTGTCAAATATTTCAAAAATATTTTTAAAGATTTCACAAATAATGCAATGACTTTTCAAAAGTTTCGCAAAAATTCTAATATATTTCAAAGATTTTACAAAGATTTCAATAATTGCAATAATATTTCAAATATTTCGTAAAGATTTCAGAAAGATTTCAAAACAATTTCAATGATTTTCTGAGGATTTTAAATATTTTAATTATTTCAAAAAAATTTCAAGTAGATTTTAAAGAGTTCACAAAGATTTCAATAACGTCTCAAATATTATTAAATATTTAAAAAATGTTTCAAATTTTGCGAAGATTTTACAAAAATCTCACTAAGATTTTACAAATATTTCAATGATTTTCTAAAGATTTTAAATATTTCATCAGGATTTCAATGATTTTAATAATTTTACAAACATTTCCTAATATTTCGAAGTATTTCAAATATTTTTAAAAGATTTTCACAAATATCAGAAAGATTTTAAAACGATTTAAATGATTTCTAAAGGATTTTAAAGATTTTAATTATTTTACAAATATTATCAAATATTTTGAAAAGATTTCAAGAGATTTTACAAAGATTTTAAATATTTTGCAAAGATTTTAAATATCCGGCAAAGATTTCAGATGGATTTCAGAACGATTTCAATGATTTCCACGGATTCTAAAGATTTCAATAATTTCATGAATATTATTAAATATTTAAAAATATTTCAAATATTTCGTAAACATTTCACAAAGATTTCATTAATTTCCCTGAAATTTTTAAATATTTTATTAAGACTTTAATGATTTCAATAACTTTACAAACATTAGCAAGTATTTTGAAATTTTTTAAAATGATTTTTAAAATTATTAAAGCGATTTCAAGCCGATTTTAATGATTTTCTAAGGATTTTACAAATTTTAAATATTTCAAAAATATTTCAAATATTTTGACAAGATTTCAAAAGATTTCACAAAGATCTCACAAATATTTCAATGATTTTGCATAGATTTCACAAAGTTTTCAAATGTCTCGCAAAGATTATATATATATTTTAAAGACTGTACAAAGATTTCAATGATTTGCCAAAGATTTCACCTGGATTACTTCCCAAATAACAATCTTGTGAAGCAGGTTATCTACACGGCATGCGACGCACGCGGTGCGTATAGTATGTGTTGCATATGCGTCGCATTTTGTGAGAGGCACGTCGTGCGAAGCATATTTGTCGCACAGTGTGACAGGCAAGTATGTGCGAGGCATACGCCTCGAATTTTATGATAGGCATCTATTTATACACTAAATGTTTTTGATAAGCCCATTTTAAAAATTATAATGTAAATTAAAAATATTTAAGAAATAATCACTGTCAATAATTTTCTACAGAAAAAAATAAAAAACACCTAAAATATAAATTTAAATGTTATAAGTCTGTTTTAATTTACTTTTGAAATTCTTTAAATAATGTGTTGAAGCTAGTGCTACTACTTTTTTAATGTTATAACATTTATTTTACTATTATTATATTAAAAAAATTTTCAATGTTCCCACGTGATCACGTGGATGGAATAAACTTGAATACGGCGTTTCTTTCTGTTAGTTAGGCTAGGTCGTTCATTATAATTTTTTTTGCACTTCATGATCGAAGACATATGTGCAGTAAATGTCCTTATTTTTATTACGTTTCTTGATTTAGACGTAAAAAACTTTTAAAAAAATAAATGGAAATCTGACAGGTATGATTGAAATTTAAGGTACATCAGACTACAAAAAATTTTGGGTTCTAGAAATCAGAATTATCGAAGATAGGAACCCTTCTCATAAATATTCTGCCATATATATACGGCAGAATTAAAAAATTTACGACTGAAAATAACCGTTTTCGAAAAACATAAAATGTTTCTCGTTGGAACACAGTTAAAGAAAATTACAGAATTATGAAGGACGCGAAAACGAAGGAATTTCTGAAATGAAAATGAACCACCCAAAATTATAGCTTCTTCTCATAGACGACAAAAATGATAACCTTTTCAGAGACGTTAGCCTTGACGCATGCAAAGGATACACGATTCAGATTCGAAAGTGTGTTATTTCCTTCCCTTGGAATGATCATTATGTTTACGTGGAGCGTTCTCGGCTCAGAATCTCAAAATCACTATCTGAAGAAAATTGAGCATTGAGCCTAACGTGGATGAATAAGGCGTGCAGATTTGCAGAATGCAAAATATCCCCCGAGCCTACTCTGAGTATAGTTTTGTTGAATGAGGCTACCTGCAATCACACGATACACGATACTCGTATTATTATCGAGAAAGTACAAGTAATGATGCAAAATCGGCTTTGAAAAAATTAAGACTTTACGAAAAAAATTTGTTCTAGAGAAATTACCGAATTTGTCTCGAAGTGGCGGATACATGAGAAAATTTCGGGGAATGATGAACAAATTTTGGGTTGCCGACTCGAACTGTTTTCAAATAATTACCGAACTGTTCTTAAATTTGTAATGAATTGTTCCCAAATAAGTACCGAACTGTTCCAAAGCAATTGCTGAACTGTTTGGTAATAATTAACGGACGGCAAGCGTGCGCGCGCACACTGACTGCCATGCGCCCCCTCTCTACGCCTCTCTTTCAAATAAAAAACGTTTGAAATAGTAAAGTTTGACTTGAAAATCATTAATTATCAATAATTAATTATTATTAGCTTGAAAATTATACAACAACAATAGAAATCCTTTCTGCAATCTTGTTTATTCAAAATTCAGCATTTTGGTGAAATAATTAAACAATTTTGTTTAAAATTCCTTTTCTTTATTTGAATTTTACTGGTTGAAAATCCATTTGACATGTTTTTGATAAAACATCTTTAAACGTCAGTGAAATTCGGATGTTTCAAAGTAATAGCAATAGAAAGATGTATATTTACAATTATAAGACTTCCAAAATTTGATATTTCCTTCTATTATTTATTTTAAATAGTAGGTTTTTAAATTTAATAGAACGTCTTTTAAAATTGAATGTTTCCAAATTGGATGTTCCTGCCTGGTAGTAATACAAAATTCGGTGTTTCTGTTTAAAATTATTATGAAATGTATTGAAAATTCGATCTCTCTATTTAGAATTTATTTAAAATTGGATGTTTTTTAATTTAATACAACGTCTTTTATATTTGAATATATTAACATGTTTTTGATTAAACGTTTTCTGAAATTGGATCTTTTCAAAAATGGATGTTTCTAACTGGTAGTGATGCACGATTAGATGTTTCTTATTATATTTATTAGAAAATTTATTCAAAATTTGCTTTCTTTATTTTAAAATTTATTTAAAATTGTACGATTTTAAATTTAATAGTACGTCTTTTCAAATTAAATGTTTTTAAACTTGGAAGTTTCTAACTAGTAATGCTACAAAATTTGATGTTATTATTTAAAATCACTAGAAAATTCATCTCAAATTTTATTTCTTCTATTAAAATCTATTAAATATTGTATGTTTTTTATTCTTATCTCACGTCTTTTAAATTTGAATCTATTAACATGTTTTTAATTAAACGTATTTTAAAATTGGATCTTTTTGAAATTGGATGTTTCTAACTGGTAGTGATACACGATTTGATGTTTCTAATTATACGTATTAGAAAAATTATCTAAAATTTACTCTCTCTATTTTAGAATTTGTTTGAAATTGTACGATTTTAAATTTAATAGTACGTCTTTTAAAATTAAATGTTTTCAAAGTTGGATGTCTCTAACTGGTAATGCTACAAAATTTGATATAATTATTTAGTATTATTAGGAAATTCAACCAAAATTTAATTTTTCCTTCTAAAAATGATTTAAAATAGTATGTTTTTGAACTTAATCTAACATTTTTTAAATTTGAATTTATTTACAAGTTTTTAATTGTAAATATTTCAAAATTGGATCTCTTCAAAAATGGATGTTTTTAACTGGGAATGCTACAAAATTTGATGTCATTATTTAGAATTATTAGGAAATTCATTTAAAATTTAATTTTTCCTTCTAAAAATTATTTAAAATAGTATGTTTTTAAATTTAATCTAACAACTTTTGAATTTTAATCTATTTACAAGTTTTTAATTGAACATATTTCAAAATTGGATCTTTTTGAAATTGGATGTTTCTAACTGGTAGTAATACACAATTCGATGTTTCTAATCATACTTATTAGAAAATCCATACCAAATTTGATCTCTCTAATTGAAATTTATTAAAAATTTTACGTTTTTAAATTTAATTTAATCTATTTACATGTTTTTTATTGAACATATTTCAAAATTGCATTTTTTCAAAAATGGATGTTTCTCACAGGTAGTAATACACAATAATATGTTTCTCATTATACTTATAAGAAATATTATCTAAAATTTGCTCTTTCCATTTTAGAATTTATTAAAAATTATACGATTTTAAATTTAATAGTACGTCTTTTCAAATTAAATGTTTTTAAACTTGGAAGTTTCTAACTAGTAATGCTAC
>JAUELO010000244.1:2475870-2488296 GCA_032357855.1 Amphibolips quercusostensackenii | reverse complement strand
TTTTTCATTGAGTTAAAGTTCATTTGATTATTTTGTTGAAGTTCATGTTATTATTTCGTTGAAGTTCATTTGCTTATTTGGTTAAAGTTCATTCGATTATTTTGTTAAACTTGAGGTTGAACTTCATTCTATTATTTTGTTGAAGTACATTTTATCACTTTGTCGAAGTTTATTATTTTGTTAAAGTACTTTTTTTATTTTGGTCAAGTTCATTTTATTATTGTGTTAAAGTTCACTCAATTATTTTGCTCAAAAACGTTTTTCGTTTTGTTAAAAATTATTTCAATATTTTGTTGAACTGGAAGTTGAAGTTCAAGCTTAGTTGTATTATTTTGTTAAAGTTCTTTTAATTTTTTTGTTCAAGTTTATTTTTATTATTTTGTTGAAGTTTCTTCGATTATTTTGTTGAACTTGAAATTGAATTTTAATTGATTATTTTGCTGAAGTTCATTTGATTATTTTGTTAAAGTTCGTTTGATTATTTTTCTAAAGCTCATTTGTGTAATTTTGTTGAAGTTTATTTGATTATTTTGTTGAACTTGAGGTCAAACTTAATTTTATTATTTTGTTGAAGTACATTTGTATTTTTTTTGTATTCGAGGTAGAAATTGATTTTAATATTTTGTTAAAGTTTATTTTTAATATTTTTTAAAGTTAATTTTATTATTGTGTTAAAGTTTATTCAATTATTTTGTTGACGTTCATGCTACTATTTTGCTAAAGTTCATTTGATTATTTTGTCAAAGTTCTTGTTTTTAAGTGCATTTGATTTTTTTTTTGAACTCGAGTTTCGAGTTCATTTGATTATTTTGTTGAAGTTCGTTTTTTTGTTGAAGTACTTTGTTATTTAGGTAAAGTTCATTTTATTATTGTGTTGAAGTTCATTTTTTGTTAATTTATTGAAGTTCATGTTATTTCTTTCTAAAAGTTTATTTATTTAATTGTTTCAAGAACATTTTTTGTTTTGTTGAAGTTTATTTGATTATCTTGTTGAATTCGAGGTTGCAGTTTATTTGATTATATTTTTAAAGTTCAATTGTATTATTTTGTCGAAGTTCATTTTTTAAAGTTTTTTTGATGATTTTGTTGAACTGGAGGTTGAACTTCATTTTATTATTATGTCGAAGTATATTTTTATTGCTTTGTCGCAGTTCATTTTTTTGAAGTTTATTTTTATTTTTTTATATTTCATTTTATTATTGTGTCAAGGTTCATTCGATTATTTTTCTTAATCACATTTGCATTATTTTGTTGAAGTACATTTTTTGTATTTTTATGACTTAATTTTTTGTTATTCTGATGAAGTTGACGTTCTTATTTTGTTGATGTTTATTTACTTGTTTTGTTGAAATAAATTTTAGTCTTTAGTTGAAGGTTATTAAATTATTTTGTTGAACTCGAGGTTTAAGTTCATTTGATTATTTTTTTGAAGTTCATGTCACTATTTTGTTAAAGTCATTTGGTTATTTTGTTGCACGTCATTTTATTATTTTGTTGAAGTATGTTTTTATTGATTTGTCGCAGTTTATTTTGTTGAGGTTTATTTCTATTTTTTAAATTTTATTTTATTATTGCGTCAAAGTTCATTTAATTATTTTTCTCAATCTCATTTGTATTATTTTGTTGAAGTTCATTTTATTATTTTGTTAAAGTTCTTTCTTCATTATTTCATTTAAGTTCATTGGATTATTTTGTTGCAGTTAATTATTTTATTTTCTTGAAGTTAATTTGTATTATTTTATTAAAGTTTACTTGTATTATTTTGGTGAAGTTTGTTTTTATTATTTTGCTTCAGTTCCTCTGCATCATTTTGTTATAGTTCATTTGCTTATTTATTTGAAGTTCATTAGATTATTTTGTTGAAATGGAGGTTGAACTTCATTCTATTATTTTGTTGAAGTTCATTTGATCACTTTGTCGAAGTTTATTCTTATATTTCGTTGAAGTTTATTTTTATTATTTCTTTAAATTTCATTTAATTATTGTTTCAAAGTTCATTTGATTATTCTTCTAAATCACATTTGTATAGTTTTTTTGAAGTTCATTTTTATTATTTTGTTGAAGTTCGTTTTTATTCTTTTGCTTAGCTTCATCTGTATTATTTTGTTTAAGCTTATTTGCATCATTTTGTTGAAGTACATTTGCTATATTTTTATGATTTAATTTTTTGTTATTTTAGTGAAGTTTTTGTTATTATTTTGTTGATGTTTATTTACTCATTTTGATGAAATAAATTTTTTTCTTTAGTTGAAGGTTATTCAATTATTTTGTTGAACTCGAGGCTTAAGTTTATTTAATTATTTTTTTGAAGTTCATGTCACTATTTTGTTAAAGTCATTTGATTATTTTGTTGCACGTCATTTTATTATTTTGTTGAAGTATGTTTTTATTGATTTGTCGCAGTTTATTTTGTTGAGGTTTATTTCTATTTTTTAAATTTTATTTTATTATTGCGTCAAAGTTCATTTAATTATTTTTCTCAATCTCATTTGTATTATTTTGTTGAAGTTCATTTTATTATTTTGTTAAAGTTTTTTTTCTCATTATATCGTTGAAGTTCATTGGATTGTTTTGTTGCAGTTCATTTTTTGTTGAAGTTCATTTTTATTATTTTGTTAAAGTTCATTAATATTATTTTGTTGAATTTTGTTCTTATTATTTTGCTTAAGTTCATCTGTATTATTTTGTTGAAGTTCATTTGCTTATTTGGATGAAGTTCATTCGATTATTTTGTTGAACTTAAGGTTGAAGTAAATTTCTTTTTTGGTTTTTATTATTTTGTTGAATTTCATTCGGTTTTTTGCCAAAATTGAGGTTAAAGTTTATTTGATTATTTTGTCAATGTTTAATTGTATTATTTTGTTAAAATTATTATTTTTTTGTTAAAGTTTATTTATTATTTTGCTGAAGGCAATTTTTTTAATTTTGTTAAAGTCTATTTTATTATTATGTTGAAGTTCATTTAATTATTTTGTTCCAGAACATTTTTTGTTTTGTTGAAGTTGATTCAATTATTTTATTTAACCCTAAGTTAAGGTTCATTTGATTATTTTGTTGAAGCTTATATTTATTATCTTGTTCAAGATAATTTTTTATATTTTGTTAAAGCTTATTCGATTTTCTTTAACTTGAGGTAGAAGTTCATTTGTATTATTTTGTTTAAGAAAGTTTTTATTATTTTGTTAAAATAAATTTTGTTATTGTGTTGAAGTTCATTTCTTGTTAACTTGTTGAAGTTTATGCTATTATTTTGTTGAATTTCATGTATACATTTTTTTCAAGTACACTTTTTATTTTTTCAAGTTCATTCGATTATTTTGTTGAATTCAAGGTTAAAGTTTATTTGAATAATTAGTTGAAGTTCACTTGTATTATTATGTTGAAGTTCATTTTTATTATTTCGTTTAAATTAATTTTGATTATTTTGTTCAAGTTTATTTGTATCATTTCGATAAAATTCATTTGATTATTTTCTTAAACTTCATTGTAATATTTTAGTGAAGTTTATTTGATTAATTTGTAGAACCCGAGGTTGAAGTACATTTGCTTATTTCGTTGAAGTTTATTTGAATGATTTTGTTGAAGTTCAGTTGCATTATACTTTAACGTTCATTTCATTATTGTGTTGAAGTTCATTTAATTATTTTGTTGAATTTCATTTACATTAATTTGTTAAAGTTTATTGATTATTTTGTTGAAGTTCATTTGATCATTTCTTAATTTTATTTTTATTATTTTGTTTAAGTGTAATTTTACTATTTTTTAAAAGTTCCTTTTATTATTCGGTTAAAGTTAATTTTTTCTTATTTTGCTGAAGTTTTTTGATTATTTTTTTGAACTCGAGATTGAAGTTCATTTAATTATTTTAATTAAGTTTATTTTTATTATTTTGCTTATGCTTGTTTTTATTATTATGTAAAAGTTGATTTTATTATTGTGTTGAAGTTCACTTGATTATTTTGTTGAAGTTAATTTGTCTTTTGTTGAAGTACAGTCCATTATTTTTTGACCTCTAAGTTGAACTTCATTTCACTATTTTTTTGAAGTTAATTTTTTTGTTTAAGTTCATTTGATAATTTTTTCTAACTCGAGGTCGAACTTCATTTTATTATTTTGTTGAAGTTTATTTGTATTATTTTGCTTACGTTTGTTTTTATTTTTATGTTAAAGTTAATTTTATTATTGTGTTAAGTTCACTTTTATTATTTTGTTGAAGTTCATTTTTTTGTTGAAGTACATTTAATTATTTTTTTGACCCCAGAGTTGGATTTCATTTCACTATTTTTTTAAATTCATTTTTTGTTTTTTTGAAGATTATTTGATAATTTTTTTAACTCGAGGTTAACCTTTATCTTATTATTTTGTTAAAGTTTATTTTTATTCTTTTTTCGAAGTTTATTTTATTATTGTGTTGAAGCTTATTTTTATTTGTTTAATTTCGAATATTAACAATTAAAAATTATGTGCGTTTCCAGTTTAGCAATTAAAAATTTTATGAGTTTGACAATTTATATATTTCAAATTTCTTTAATTTTGAAGATTTAGAATTAAAGGCTTGAATTAAAATTTTTTAAATAAAAATCATATAAATTTAAGAATGTTTAATAATACACCTTTAAAAAAACATTCTAAATTTAAAAAGTTGGGGAATCTTAAATTATAAATAGAATCAACTTCGTGGAAGAATTTTTTTTATCGCTGCAAGATTTTTTCCTAAAAATGCTTCCCTTTGAGAAAAAACCAGCAAAATGCACTCTAAATTTCAAAAAACGATAAATTCTCAAACATTCCACAGAAAAACTACTCTCATTCTTTTTTTAATCTCTATCCTTAGCCGAATTGAAAGGCGTTCTTAGGGCGGAGACTCTTCTCAGGTATCGGTGCATTACTGTCAATTGTAAATCTTTAAAATTGATCTATTTCAAAAAAAAGTTTAAACGGACATACCTTTAAAATATAAATCTTCAAGATGGGAAATTCTTCAATTAAAAAATTTACAATTAAAAATTATAAGAATTTCGGGTATTACAATAAAAAATGTTGTGATTTTTATCAGTTACAATTTATATTTCTTCAATTTGAAAGATTTAGAATTGAAAAAACTTGACTTCAGTAATGAAATTTAAAAAATGTAGAATTTGAAATTTAAAATACATGGTTAAAATTAAAGATTTTTCAATTATAAATAGTGAAAATTGAAGATTTTTCAATTATAAATAGTAAAAATTAAAAAATTTTTAATTATAAATCTCAAAATTGATCTTACTTTCCCGAAAAGAGTTTCCCAAAGCGTCTAGTATCCCTTCTGTATCATACAGCATTGAGGCTGTTATTTCTCATGCTGACTAACATTGTACATTCACCTCCCTCCTTAATGCTCAACGCCTGTTTATAAAAAAGTTTTTTACTCCTGAAAAATCATTTTGCATTTTCTTCTTTTTTTCTGTTTTGATTTTATCTTTACTTTTTCTAACTAGTAGTTTTATTTTCCTGCCACATCTATCAGAATAGATATTGCTATTTTAATAATTATATTTTATATTACTTAAAACATGAGCCTTTTATTTTAATTTATTAACTAAGCAATCTTTTCATAATAAAAAATAGGAAATCCACTTGCTGGAAGATTTTTCTTTCACGCAAAGAGTCTTTTAAAGCGTCTAGTATGCCATCTGTATTATATAGCAATTCACCCTTGCTATTTCTCATGATGACTAACTCTGTACTTTTACCTCCCTTCTTAGTACTCGACGCCCATTTATAAAATAGTTTCTTGCTTTCTTCAAAATCATTTCGCATTTCCTTTTCTTTTTCAGTTTTGATTTTATCTTCACTTTATCTAACTAGTGGTTTTATTTTCCTCTTACATCTAACAGAATAGATATTTTTATTTTAATAGTTATGTTTTATATTTCTTAAAATATGAGTCTTTTATTTTAATTTAATGATAAAGCAACCTTTTCATACTAAAAAATAGGAGTTCCACTTGCTGGAAGATTTCTTTTTCTCGCAAACGGTCTTTTAAAGCGTCCAGTATGCCATCTGTATTATATAGCAATTCACCCTTGCTATTTCTCATGCTGACTAACTCTGTACTTTCACCTCCCTTCTAAATGCCTAATGCATATTTATAAAACAGTATCTTGCTTTCTTTAAAATCATTTCGCATTTTCTTTTATTCTTCAGTTTTGATTTTATCTTTACTTTTTTTAACTATAAGTTTTATTTTCCTGTTACATCTAACAGAATAGATGTTGCTATTCTAATAATTATATTTTATATTTCTAACAATATAAGCCTTTTTTTAATTCAATAATAAAGCAATCTTTTCATAATGAAAAATAGGAGTTCCATTTGCTGGAAGATTTCTCTTTCTCGCAAAGAGTCTTTTAAAGCGTCTAGTACTCTAGTATCCCGTCTGTATCAAATACCGATTCACCCTTGCTATTTCTCATGCTGACTAACTCTGTACTTTTACCTCCCTTCTTAATGCTTAACGCCCATTTATAAAACAGTTTCTTGCTTTCTTCAAAGTCGCTTTGCATTTTCTTTTCTTCTTCAGTTTTGATTTTATCTTTAGTTTCTTTAACTAGTATTTTAATTTTCCTGTTACATTTCCGATGAAAAACTTTTTTCTTTAGGCTTAGAATGCATCCTATTGAGAAAAAACCCGCAAAACACTCTAAATTTCAAAAAACGATAAATTCTCAAACACTCTGGAGGAAAACTACTCCCGTTCTTTTTTAATCTCTATCCTTAGCCGAATTGAAAAGCGTTCTTAGGGCGCGGACTCTTCTCAGGTATCGGTACATTACTACCGACGCGAGAGAAAAAAAATCCGGGCGTTTTAAAGTACCTTCCCGAAAGAAACTAAACCGGGCGGGCGGGCGGTGCTCCGTGAAATACCCATAAAGGGCATTCTATTTACCATGGTGCCGGCACTACCTTCACGGATCGCTCCTTTTTGACGAGGTGAAAGCTCAGCTCTGTAAGACTGTAACAACGTAACTGTTGCAGTGGTGTTTGTTCTCTCTGTTACAATCGCGGATAGGACGACCAGATTCTCCTTGGACAAAAAGGCGAAGGATTTCAAGTTATTCTCGTGTACCTTTACTTCGGATTTCTCGACAGCGGGCATTGTCTACCTGCGCGGTTATTCGTATTATTACGCCCTGAAAGGAAACTACCTATGATTTACGAACAGGGGAGTTTCTCGAGATTTTTTTTTACGGACGTACGTTTTAATCGCCTGTCGCCGGCAGCTGATATCATATGAGACGGCCGGGAACAATACGCGAGAGGCAAATAGCGCGTATTGGATTGCGGATGAAAGTTGAAATTCGAGATCGATTGACTATCTGCAGTCAGTGAAAAGAAAAGTCCCTACTTGGCTATCGTTGGATTCTTCTTGGAGATATAGAACTTTACAAGTCAGAGAATATCAGACGCAGATTTCCAAGAGGTTTCCCGTTTTTATCCGTTGGTTCTGTCCGAAGGGTTAATTACTCGCATTTTTTGTATACGCTACTTACAACTAGGACGGTTTAAAAATGCATTGGCAATTTTTTTTAAGTGACCGCACTTTTTTCCTTTCCCCCTTTATCTTTTCCTTTTTCCTCTTTTCTCTTTCCCTTTTTGCCTTCTCTCTGTATCTCTTTTACTTTTCCCCATTCCGTTTTCCGTTTTCTTCTTTCCCTTTTCCTGTTGCCCCTTTAACATGTACTTCTTTTCCTTTTACTCTTCCCCCTTTCCCTTTTCCCATTTCTCCTTTTATCTTTTTCCTTTCCTCTTTATCCTTCCTCTTTTTCCTTTCCATCTCCTCTTTCTCTTTTCCCATTTCCCCTTGCCCTTTCTATTTTTCCCTTCCCCTTTCTATTTTTCTTTTTCCATTTTCCTTCTTCCCCTTCTCTCTCTGTCTTACTTAATTTTCCCTTTCCCCTTTTCGCTTTTTCTGATCCCCTTTACCCTTTTCCCTTTTTTCTTTTATCTTTTCAATTTGCCATTTCCCTTCCTCTTTTCCTATTCACCTTTTGCACCCCCCTCTCCTTTCATTTTTACTTAAATTTCCAAGAGGTTTCATGTTCTTATCTGTTGGTTCTGTCCCCTTTTTATTTCTACCTCTCTTACTTTCCCCTTTCACTTTCCCCCTTTCATCTTCCACCCTTCCTTTACCCTTTTCCTTTTTTTATTTCCGTTTTTCATTTTCCTTTTCCTTTTTTACTCTTGTCTTTGTCACATTTTCCTTTTCACCTTTTATATGTTTTCCCCCTTTTCCTTACCCTCTTTTTTTTACTTTTTTCCCTTACCATTTCTCATTTCCTCATTCCCCTTTTCTCTTTCTGCTTCCCCTTCTCTGTTTCTCTCTTACGTTTCCCCTTTTACTTTACCCTTTCCAATCTCTCTTTTCCCCTTTTATCTGTCCCCTATCTAGAGTGAAAAAACCCTTTCCATTTTTTCATTGCTCTTTGTCCCTTTTACCCTTTCATTTCTTTATTGCCCTTTTTCTCGTTTACTCTTTCCCCTTTTCCGTTTCCCTTCTCCAATTTCCCATTTTCCTTTTCCTATTTCCCATTTCCCCTTTTACTTCCCCCTTTTCCTCCCCTCTGTCTCTTACTTTTCGCCTTTGCAATTCCCTTGCCCTTTTCCCATTTTCTCTTTCTATTTTCCCTTTCCCCTTTCCTTTTACTTTTTCCCCTTTTCTGTCTATCAGTCTCTTACTTTTTTTCTTTTACTGTTCCCTTTCTCATTTCTTTTGGACCCTTTTATCATTCCCCTACCCTTTACTTTTTCCATCTTCGTTTTTTATTTCCCTTTCCCCTTTTACTCTTCCCCTTTTTTATTTCCCTTTTTCCCTTTTTACTTTTTCCATTTTTCTATATCCCTTTTTCCCTTTTTCCCTTTTATCTTCTATCTTTTTTTTCCCCTTTTCCCTTTTCTTGTTTCCCTTTAACTTCCCCTTCACCTTTCCCTCTTCCCCTCTCTTTCTTACTTTTCGCCCTAACTCTTTCTCTTTTCGCATTTCCCTTTCACGCTTTTCCTTCTCCTCTTTAAATTTCCATTTTTTCCCTATTATTTTTTGTCACCCTTCCCTGTATCTCTCTCTATTACTTTTCCATTTTACCTTATACTTTTTCCTCTTTGTCTCTTACTTTTATTCTTTTGCCCTTTGCCCTTCCCTATTTCTTCTTTTAGGTTTTCCCTTTTACTTTACCCTTTTCTATTTCTCTTTTCCCCTTTTATCTTTCCCCTACCCTTTCACCCTCTCAATTTTTTCATTGGCCTTTTTCTCTTTTACCCTTTCCATTTTTTCATTGACCTTTTTCCCTTTTACTATTTTCTTTTTCCATTTCCCTTTCCCCTTTTAATCTTCCCTTTTTCCTATTCCCATTTCCCCCTTTTACACTTTTCCTTTTGCCATTTCCCTTTTCTCCTTTTATCTTTTATCTTTTCTGTTTTTCCCTTTTACCATTCCCCTTTAACTCACCCTTACCCCATTCCGCTTTTCCCTCTCTTTCTTACTTTTCCCATTCTCCTTCTATCTTTTCCCCTTCCTCTTTTTTCTTACCACCTCTTGTTTCTCTTTTCCTATTTCGCCTTGCCCTTTCCATTTTCCCTTCCTCTTTTCATTGTCCTTTTTTCCATTCTTTCTCTGCCTCTTTTCGTTATCCCCTTTCCCTGTTACCCTTTACCCTTTTACCTTCTTTTCTTTTATCTTTTTACTTTTTCCTCCCCTTCCTCTTTTCCCCTTTTATTGTTTTCTCTTTTTTTTTATTTTGCCATTTCCCATTCCCCTTTTACTTCCTTCTTTTCCTCCCCCTCTCTCTTACTTTTTGGCTTTGCCATTCCCTTGCCCGTTTCTCTTTCCGCTTTCCCTTTTTTCTCTCCCTTTCCCCTTTTCCCCTTTCCTTTTCCTATTTCTCCTTTTCTGTCTATCATTCCCTTACTTTTTCCCTTTCACTTTCCCCTTTATGATTTCTCTTTTCCCCTTTTACTCTTTCCCTTTTCTTAGTTTCCTTTACCCCGTTTACTCTTTTACTTTTCCCCTTTCATATTTTATTTTTTCTACTTTTCCCTTTTCCCATTTCTCTTTAACTCCCCTTTTCCCCGTTTCCCCTCTCCCTCTTCCCCTCTATTTCTTACTTTTCGCCCTAACCCTTTTCCCTTTCCCATCTTTCTCTTACGCTTTTCCTTCTCTTCTTTACCATCCCTCTTTTTCTATTTCCTTTTTATCTCCCTTCTCTGCCTGTCTCTCCTTTTCCGGTTTTTTTATTTCCCTTTCCCCTTTTACTTTTTCCTTTTTACCATTTACCTTTTCCTCTTTTATCTTTTATCTTTACCCTTTCTCTTTTTTCTTCCCCTTCTTCTTTTCTCTTTTTCTTTTTGTCTATTACTTTCCCCTTTTTACCCCCTGCCTTTTTTCTTCCCATTTTCCAAAGCCCCTAATCCCTGTTCTTTTTTCATGTTTTTCTTCTCTCTAAGCCACTCTGTTACTTCTCCCCATTTCCGTTTTCCCTTGGCCCTTCCCGTTTTTCCTTCTAATTCTCTTTTTGTCTCTCCCTTTTTCTCTCTCTCTCTCTTATTTTGTCCTATTCCAATTTCTCTTTTCCCTTTCCATTCTCCCCTTTTGCCTTTCCATTTTCCTTTTATCTTTTGTCTTTTCCTTTCCCCCTTTATGTTCCTCTTTTCCCTTCTATCTTCCCTTTTCCATTTTTATCTCTCTCTTTTTCCCCTTTTATTATTATTTTTTTTTATTTCTCCTTTCCCCTTCATCTTTTCTCTTCCCTCTTTCCCCACCCCTTTCCCATTTTTCCCTTTCCCTTTATTTCTCACTTTTCCTCGTTTTCTAATCCCTTTTTTCCTTTTCCGTTTCCCATTTTCCCTGGTCCTTTTTCTTCCCCCTTTTCTCACTGTCAATCACTTAATTTTCCCCTTCCTCTTTCCCTGTTTCCACTTTTCCCATTCCCCTTCACCCTTCTCTCTCTATTCCAGTATTCCTATTGTGCGGCGATTCGCAATGGCTACAAAGACCTTTTTTCGGATTTTTATGCATATCGACCGGAAATTCTTTCGAATTTACACGAAAATCAATAAAAATTTACCGTTTTTTTTTAAATTTAGATTTTTTTTAGAGTTTCTAGCGGAAAATAAAGTTCATACAGCAAGTCGAACCCTTTTCCCTTTTCTCATTTTCTTTTTCCCGTGCCCCGTGTTCCCTTTTTCTTGTTATATTTTTCTTTTCCCCTTTTCCCTTTCCCTTTCTTCTCTCCCTTTTCCCTTTTTCTCTCTTATCTCTGTCTATCTCTCTCTTACCTTACGCCTTCCCCTTTCCACTTTTCCCTCTTCCCTTTCCACCTTTCACATTTACCAGTTTCTCTCTTGCTTTTCACTTTTCTCTTTCTCCCTGTCTCTCTTACTTTTACCTTTTTCTGATATTTCATTATTGATAAGGTTGCCTAATTAGCAAATCAAAATCGATAATTATATTACAAAAGTTTTTAATGTAAAAATTAAAACTCTCATAATTTGTAGTTGTAAATTTTTTTAATTAAAAATTCTTCAAATCTAAAGATCCACACCATGCAAAATTAAACAATTTAAAAGAGTTAAATTAAACATTTTGTCAATTTTAAAAATGATTTATTCCAAAGGTACATATGTAATTTCAAAACTATTTTTAGAATAGTTCAATTTTGAAGATTTACAATTCAAAATTCTTCACTTTTAACAATTTGCAGTTTTTGAGATTTACAATTCAAAGATCTATATTTTTATGGAGTTAAAATTAAAAACTCTGCAATTCTAAAAATGCAAAAATGAAAATTCTTAAATATAGAATCGTATCAATAGATGATTGAAAATTCTAAAATTTGAATTATTTTAAAATCCAAAATCGAGAGTTTTAAAATATAAATCTTCCAAATTGAAGAAGTTTAAAATGTAAGTGATTAAAATAAGAAAATATTTTATCGTAAAATTTTAAGTTTGTATAATTTTTAATTGTAAATTTTTAAAATTAAATGTTTTTTGAATTTCAAAATCTACAATTTAAAGTTTAACAATTTTAAAGATGAAAAATTCAAAATTCTTCCATTCCGAAGATTTGCAATTTCAAGTTCTTCAATTCTCAAGATTTAGAATTTAAATTCAACAATAAATTTGGACACTTTGAAGATTTTGAAAATCAAAAGTCAAGTTTTCAGTTTTAAGTACAAATTAAAAAATTTCGAATGTAAATCATAAAAATGACACCATTTTTAATTGTAAAACTTTAAACTTGCATAATTTTCCAATTTTAAATTCTTGAATTTCGAAAATATGGAATAAAAATTTCCTAAATTGGGAAAATTTTAAAGATCAAAAGTTAAGAATTTCCATTCTATATCTTCCAAATTAAAATAGTATAAAGTTTGAATGATCAAAGTTGAA
>JAUELO010000244.1:2465699-2475770 GCA_032357855.1 Amphibolips quercusostensackenii | reverse complement strand
ATAAAGCCGTAAGTAAATAAAGTTCCTTTTCAATCTAAAATAAAAACCAATTTTACAACTACTTAATTCGTACAGGTTTTAATAATTTTATAATATTTGCAAGTAAACTCCTTATATCTATCTAAGCCGAGCGCGGTGTGCGAACCCTGAGAAGAGACTTGAGTGCGAAGCGCAAGGAAAAAAGTATCCGAGCGCGTAGCGTGAGGTACATACATTACCGAGCCCAATGCACGAGGTAAATATATATTATCGAGCGCGAAGCGCGATATACAATGGCTGCGCGCCCTAGGCGCGCTCAAACTTGGGAGTGAAGCGATCCGCGCGCAAAGTGCGTGATGAGAATGTGCCCGCGAAGCGGTCAGATATTTTTTATAAATCACGACAGACGATAATAAGCGCTATCGAGATTGAAAAGAAAACAATAAATATATTGATTAGGTCAACAGCTATAGAGGTTCAAAGAGAATTTTTTTTTTCAATTTAAAACACAAAATTCAAATACGCATAACTTCGTAGAACCTGCCTGATTTGAAATGGATTCGGTCTGTTAAATTTCCATATTTTTTCTAATGAATTATCACAGAACCAGCTCAACGACTTTGCTTAGAGCTCATTTTTAGTAAAATGATAATGTTATTTCATGTGATACATAGCTTACACTTTTTTTGGAATATTATTCTATGAATAAAAAAAAAAATTATTTAAAGAACACTGTTTACTTCACTTCCCTATGCTTATAATGTATCATATTAATTTCTTTCAAATCCTTTAGCGAGCGCATGCAACTGTGTAATTTCTAAAATAAATTAAGTACAATAGTTATGTATGTATAAAACAATTTTTTTCAAATTTATCGTTATATTACATCTTTTGTTTCGAGCTGCTGTTATGGAACACCTGCCTCACATTTTGAGACGTATTTATGAATCTCTTTTTGTTTTATTTTTTTGTCTTAGAACCCGAGCTTTCATTAAGTACCTGAATGACCAATTTTTCGTTGTTCTTCTACTCTACCTTCGAGTTTAAGCGTAATTTTGCAAAGCGTCTCAGACTAACATATCTTTCGTTACTCTAGCGACAACCGTAGTGTCTAAATCATTTAATTTTCATTCCTAATATTTGCATATTAATCTGTGTAATATGGTACGTGGAAATGAATAATTTGATTTATCTTAGACTGAGTCACCAAATTCTAACAATTATCATTAGGCGTTACGTATTTTTTAAAATGGCCTGTTGAATAATCCTGTACACTAAGAAAAAAATTCTCTGGAGTCAATAAAATATTGCTTTAAAGCATCAAACGGTGCTTTCGCCCTCGTTCAAATGCATGTATACTATAACTTCAAAAGAATATGCTATTGTTTCTCATTTTGTTATTTAAATAAAATATTATTAAATTATTGAAAACTGAGTAGCCGCAACTGGGCTTCCGTTGCCAGTGCCGATAGAGGATACACGGTGTTTTTCGAGTGCAATCATTTTTTGACTAGGGAGAAGTGAAAAGTTGAGTAAGTACGGTGAGGGTGTGATGATTAAAGGGACTGGAATGTAAATGCAGGTGTGAGTGGAGAAATTGATAAAAAGTGCGAATGTAAATGAAAAAATATAAAAAACTGAGGAGAGTGGATTCTGAGGTGAGGTTTGCTCCGGTGGGTCACTGGGTGATTTGTCAGAAAGTATGAATTCGAAGGGTGTGAAGGGAGAAGGAGAAGAGGTAGCCACACGTTGATTAAAGGAGACTTTTGGTTACGATTTATAAAGTGCAAGTTAGCAATAGAAAGTAAAAGGTAGGGAAGTGAGAACACAGGGGAGGGGGAGTTAAGGCTAAAGGTGGGTTTACAGGGTGACAGCATGTCGGTTATGCAACGTCCACAGCATGTCTCTAGAAGAAGACAGAGAGAGATTGGCGAGAAGAGCGACTCAAATTTAGAGAGGGAAAATAGCCAAGAGAGAGAGGGTACCGACGTAGTTGGGGCAAGCAGTGAGTGAAGTGGAGATGAGACTTTCCTTACTCCTTTGGATACCGTAGCAACGGCACAGTCGAGTCGAGGAAGGGGACATAGGTGCGGGAGGCCCACTAACGTGAATAGATTGAGCAAATCAAAACTGCGGAGTTCGGGATAGGGTGAGGGGGGTTTAAAACGACAAGATGACTTAAATACAAGGTAGAAAAGAGAGGAAGGCAAAAATAGACACGTTAAAATAGCGTTCTGGAATGTGTCAGGATTGAAAAATGAGGATGAAGGATTCTAAGAAGCAGTGCAGAAGTGGGATGTGATAATGATAAGTGAGACGTGGGTAGATGAGAATTAGTGGAAAGGAATAAAAAGATTATTGCCGAAAGCATATGTATAAAAGATGCAAGTGGCGAGGAAGGAGCACGTAAAAGGGAGAGAAATGGGTGGCATGATCTCAGAGGTAAGAAGAGAAATAGCGGTAGACGAAGAAAAGAAAAAGTACAAGGAAGAAGAGAATGGAACAATAATTAAAAGAATAAATTTAGAAAAAGTTATCATCGATGTGGTATGCGTGTACAGGAGAAGAGGAAAAGAGGGAGTTATGGGATAGAGAAAAGGAGTTATTCATAAGAAAATCAAAACAAAAGAAAATGGATCAAGAGGATAGAAGGCTGTTGGACTTGTTAGGAGAGGTAGGATGGTCCATTTATAATGGCAATACCAGAGGAGATGAAGAAGGTCAATATACGTACGCTAGTATAGAAGACACGGTAATAGATTACATTATGGCAGAAGAAAGAGTAAGGAAACTGATGGTTAGAATAGAAGTGGAGAACATAGTAGGCTCTGAGCACTTTCCAGTGATCGCGACGATGAGAGGTGAAGGCTCTAAGCCCGGAGGAGGGCAGAAGGATGGAAAGGGGGAAAGGAAATTAAAAATGGGCAGTTGGGGAGAGAAAAAGTTAGGAGAATATAGAGAAAAAATAGAAATCGAAAAGATAGGGAGTTTAAAAGAGAAAAGAGTAGACACGCTGCTAGAAAAACTCCATCGAGTGATTAATAAGGTAAGGAAAGAGGTGAGACCGAGAGAAGAAGAGGGGTTTAAGAGAGGTTAGTGGAACAATGAATGTAGGAAAAGTGAAGATAGGATTAAGAAGAGTATAAGAAAATCGTGAAAAGAAGAAATAGAAAAGGAGAACTTAACAGGAGGAAGAGAGAGCACGAAAGAATGATAAGAGAGAAATGACGGAAAGAGAAAGAAAGGTACATGGAAGAGGTTAAGAAAGCGGTGGAGAAAGGAAAGGAGTTTGAAGTAATAAGCAGAAAAGGAGAGAGAAAAGGCATAAATCAAGGAATAAAAATAAAAGAGTGGTCGAAGCATTTCAAGGGGCTGTTAGGAGGTGTGGAAAACAGGGCAGCGAAAACGAGATTAGTAGGAAAGAGGTAAATGAGGCGATTTCAAGATTAAAAAGAAACAAAGCAACAGGGGAAGATGGCTTGGAAAAAGAAGCAATGAACTATGGAGAACTGGGAGTAAAAGAAGAGATGTGGAGTATTTGTAATTAGGTGTGGAAAGGGGGAGAGTGGCCAGAGGTATGGAAGACGGGGCTGGTAGTACCGTTAATTAAGGAAGAAGAGGGCAAAAGCGTGGATGAATATAGAGGTATCACACTTATGTCGGTGGGATATAAAATTTTTGCGAAAGTGCTAAGAGGGAGGTTGAAAAAACATGTAAAAGAAAAAGAAAGTATACCACACAATCAAACGGGCTTTAGAAAAGAAATGAGAACCACAGATAATATTTACGTGTTTAATTATCTAGTCAATAGGAATTTAGGTCAGAAGAAAGGGAAAATAGTCGAAATTTTTGTAGATTTTAAGGCAGCATTTGACTTAGTTAACAGGAGGGTATTGTGGGCAGCCATGAAAGAAAGGGGAGTAGACGAAGGTGTAATAGTGAGAAAGGAGAGAAATTCTGGACTGGAAGGGGGCTCAGGCAAGGGTGCCTGTTAAGCCCACTTCTATTTAGTATTTTTCTGGCAGATTTAGAGCAGAAGTTGCAAAAGAAAGGGAAAGGGGGGACAAAACTAGGAGCAGGCAAAGTGTATTCACTGGCATATGCAGATGATAAAGCGCTAGTAGCAAAGGATGAAAGAGGTATAAATCTAATGATAAGAGTGTTTGAAGACTTTGTGAGAAAAAATGATTTAACAGTGAATGTGCACAAGACAAAGATGATGTGTTTCAGAAATAAAAAGGGTAGAGTAGAGTACGAACAGATGATAAATAGTGCGGTGGTGGAGTTTGTGGAAGAGTTCTGTTACCTAGGATATTGGCTCCATTCGAGAGGAGGAAGCGAGCTGCAGGTGAGAAAGAGATTAGAATGCGCGAGTAAAGTAATGAGACAAGTATGGGGTAAAGGAAAAAGAAGGTTCAAGGACGACTGGAAGATGAGAATGTGGATATTTAATTTGTTAGTATAATCAGTGTTAAGCTATAGAGTGTAAATCTGGGGATAAAAAGAGCATAGGTGAGTAGAAAATGTACAGTAGAGATTTTCAAAATGGGTTATGAGAGTGAGTTGAAACTGCCCAGGTATGCTGAGAGAAGAAACAAAACGAGAAAAAAATGGTGGTCAGGCAAGTGAAAAGAGCCTGGAACTTCGAAGAGAAACTAAAAAGGGGAGAGGAAAGCAAAATTGCACAAGCATGTGCTCAGGAGGTTATAAATAAAAAAGCTGAGGTAACGTGGGGCATTCGAAATGGGAAGATAAAAGATATAAAATAAGGTCCGAATATGGCATGCAAGTGAGAAGTAGAGAGTGAAAGAAAATAGAGGAAGAGATGAAGGCAAGGCAAGAAGAGGAAAAATACAAGAAAATCGCAGATTCAAGATACAACAGCTGGTATAGAATGGTTAGGAGGCAGGGGGAACCAGAGTACCTAAAAAAAATTAAAAAGGAGAGCAAATGGAATAGAGTGGTGAGATTCAGAATGGGAAAAAGTGTAAAGGCATGTAGATATTTGATGAATAAGGAAGCGAATCTATGTAGAGTATGCAGGTTTGAAGAAGAGACATGGTTTCATGTGTTAGAGAGGTGTACAGTGACGAAGGGGGAGGGGAAAGTATAGAAGAGAGACTGAAGTGGATACTAAATGAAAATGGTCAGGGGAAGGAACGGATAGAAAAGCTGGAAAATCTAAAAAAAGCTAGTTGCATAGGGTAGGGAGGGGAAGACAAAAAGCCATAAAATGACTTCTGAAGAAGGAGAATTATGAAGTAGTGTTCCGGAATAGAGTACAATGTTAAGACTAATAATGGTAAGAGGAAATGGAAGCCCAGGGGAAAGTTGCAAGCGCTTAGAAATAAGAATAATAATTTAAAACGATATCTAGCAAATAGTTTGTAAGATAGTATAAGGCTTGTTTGTAAGAATATATGTAATGGTTATGTCAAGACTCTCAAACCCGTAAAAGTAAAAGAGTATAAACAAATAAAGAAGATTAGCCGCAACTGAAGATGTCATAGAACTAACAGTAAAATATAATGAAGTTAACTGCACGTGAATTATGGAGCAAATAATATGTCCTATACATCGATAGCATTATGCTTGAAATTCTGAAGCATAATAATATGGTTTAAATAGTAGCAAGGTTTAATTGTAAAGTACACAACCATAATCCACTACAAGAAATGTTAGACCCAAAAAAAAATGTAAACTCAAATGTAAAATTCACTTGTTTTCCAGAAATTAAATCTAAAAATATTACACCTCTGACAAAAACTCCTCCGTTTTCTGGTATTTTTATTGACATTGATTTCTTAACTATACTTCACACATCATGATAAACTAAACCTAATTCTTAATTATAGTTCGAAATGACTTATGACTTATTACTGAAGAGAAATACAGCTTATTAAAATATCCGCAAACCCGAGAATGGACAAACACACACCGCACGCATTATAAGTCGCACGCCTAAGCCCCATGGCTACGACGCAACGCTGAGTGCGGTATTATAATTACGGATGGCATTCATCCGACACTTTCGAACTTGAAAAAAAAATTTTTGAAACTCGATGTGCAGAATATGATATTTACATATAATTAAATGATTTAAAACCAAATTAATACTTAGGAAAAATTCTTTTTAAAATTTTCAAGGCGTTTGGTGTTTGAAATTTTTTCAGAAGAAATAAAAATTTTCAAAGTTTGCATCTCAGTAATTTTTTTTAAGTTTTCTTTTATTAAAATATAACTGTAAAGAGAGATGATAAGATTAATGTACATTTCAAAAAGATTTAAAAATTTGTTGATGTAAACAACTATTTTTGAGAATGAGAATCAAATTGAGGATTAAAACAAACATTTTCTATGCATGATATAATGCAAAAAATATATTTTTCAAATTTATATTTTGCATTTTTTCTAGCTATATAGTATAACGTACTTATTATATTTTAGGCCGAGTCTAAAATTACGAACAGTTCGTATGTTTATGTGTGTTTATAACGTTGGCGAGTCTAAGAGGATGGACATTTACAAGGGGAAGGCGGGCCTGGAAAAGGGAAGGGGGCGTGGCTTATGTCCGACGCATAGACACTACCTTTAATTTAATCATTTTCATTTTTATGTTAATGCAAATATTTGCTTTAATTATTAATTAAATAATAACTTGTCGGCAATCAAAATATTCTTTTTTTGAATCCTTACATAATTATTATTATGTCATATTTTTACCTATTAATTTATATCACTATTTCTTTTAATACTAAAAAATTATATTACCATAATTATTATGTTTTATTTATGAAAAACTGTGATTTTGAGAACATTTATTACCATACATGTATACTTCTTCGAAGTTCTGAAAATTTTTTTACTTTGACTTACTACTCCCATTCTTTATAAAAACTAGAACTTACAAGAAAAAAAAACTAGATACATTATTTCAAAATTCAATTAGTTGAAAGTGCTTATACAAATTTGGGCACATTTTCTTCAAATGATCGGTGTTTGTACAATAACTTTTAAATTACATGCCCTTACTCTCAAATGCATGATAGTCCTTTCCGTATGCTTTAAATATGCTTTTTACAGGTACCGATACTGTTTGCACTGGGTGTCCAGTGAAGACGTGTGATAAACTTCCCGTACATTTTCCTCGTTCTGCTTGAAAATTCCCGTACATATATCATATTAAAAAATTGCTTCATGGTATGTTTCTGTAAAAATGAGACTTCTTATGAACATAAAATATACACATAATAAAACTCTAAAACGGAAGCACAAAAATAAAACTTTTATAATACAAGTTTCATTCTTTGTGATTTGTTGACAAATTAAAGTAATAACATAATATAATTCTTTGGATCGATTCAGGTACAAAGTGCATAACAAATGCATATGTATATTTAGCCTACTGTTGGTAATAAACTTTTAGTTTGTGAAAATGATAAATAAATAAACTTCTTATATCATTGCCTAAACTTTAAAAAGTAAAGGAAAATCTCTACATTAAAAAACAAGCTATCTCTTCAGGTCTTTCTTCTTACTTTATATTTCTGCTACAAGGATTTCTTTTTCTTCACCAAATTTACGTTTCTTAGCTTGTGAAGCTTGAAGTTTGTGTTGTTTTTCTTTTCTTCTGCTGCATTTTTCTCAGCTTCTTCGAGCTTTCTGTCCTTTGCGAGGGCTTCTTTGTTTATACTGTGCGCGTTTCTAACCGAATGGAACATTTTTTTTAGATATGTCAGGTCTTCTCATTTCAGCTTTGGCTTTTACGAAAACAAATATTATTCGCTAAAAAATGAGTGATCTTTCATTTTCATTTACTACGATTATTTCCTTATTAACAAAATAGCTTTTTTCTCAAAAGACATTGCCGTGAGGCAGCATAAAAATTATTTCACTGAAATTGCATTTAGGCTGCTGGCCCCAAGGCCTACTGTGTTCATGTTCGACGTACTTGATAATATCTGGCAAGATGCTTTTAGCTCTCTGAACCACTGGAGCATTCTTAAGACATTTTGTAGCTAGAAACTTTAATGGATATACGATGCAACTCTTAACTCTGGTATAATCTCTTCGACCAGCCGGTGAATCTTGGAAGATATAATGCAGTGATCGAAAAAACAAAGATAAATCTTATCCGATTATCTGTATACTTGTTTTAGAACTGCCATGACATGAGTTAATTCTACAAGAGACAATATCAAAAAACTAGAATCATTTGAACCTTGTTTTATGTCGTTTTCCAAAAGTCTTTTAAATTGAAAGTTGACATTAGGTCCATCCATAGATACTTGAAGAATTTTCTTTACATCCCATTTAGTCAGCACCCTTTCGAAACCCTTAGGAAGATCTTTTGATATAGTGCTGTCTGAAAAAACTGACGTAAAATATCTAGATTTGACTTGCTGGACTGTAGAATCCCAAAAATACAACATTACGTCTATTTGTTGTTTTTGTGCAAATTTGTCTATAGCTTCATAAAAGCATATTACATACATATCAGTTGCACTTGCTGCATGCCTTAAAGAGATATGCGATATCACGGTATGTAAACACCAAATTATTTTGTCTGTCGTCACATCTCACACCTTTAGGTATGATCCAATGACCTCTTTTCGCGCGGGAGTAAGAGACATTGCTGTTCTTGATTCAGACAGGTAGCATTTTGTGAAGCAGTTAATACAGCTAATGGTCCATCTTTTAGTAGGTGTGTTTGCAAGCACATGGTGCTTCATCAATTACGCATCTAGACGTTTTCTCGAATGTAGATGAAGGCGATATAAACTAAATAGGTAGGCTTTTTTAAATAGCATTTAGACGTTCATAATGCTTTATTCCTTCGTTGTGACTCTAGAGCGTTTGTATTTTCATACTAGAAATAACAAACTCTGTTTCATAAATTTTAGAAATTGTTGAATGAACGTTCTTCGGATGAGGTGTTACCCCAGAGAAACTTTTTTCCCATTTCAGTATGTACGATGTCTTGCCACGAGTACTTCTTTTTGTCATCAGCAAAAGTCCTGTAAATAAACAAAATAAAAATACAATAAGGATAATCCTATTATTTGAAAATTGCTTTTGGAAAACGTCTAGGGCAATGTAAAAGAAGTACTGCTTGTCTTGTTCAGAAATAAAAATAGTTATTTTTTCATTAAATTAAGATAGAAATACTTTTATTTTTTGTTAGTACTGTTTTAAAAATTAAGCAGAAAGTTAAAAAAAATTTCTCAGTATATTTTAAGCTTTGAAATTATCCAAGATTTAAAATATTAAAATATTATATTTTATACAATAGTATATCCTTTTCAGTTTTATCTTATGAAAAAATGGATGTTTTGCTACTATTTCTGAAAAATTCAGGTAGGAAACCACAGACTTTGTCGAATTGAATATGCAAAAATATCTCACTGCATACAAAAATAACCAAATTTGTAGTTGTGATCGTGAACAGAATTTTCACAAAAGGAAAATCTACATAATGATAAATCAGTTTGTAAGAATATTTTGTATTTTTTCATTTTATAAAATATGAAGTCAAGATTGACTAAAAAAAGAAATAATTATATCGCGAAATATAAATTCATTTTATAAATCAATCGTATTTTATCATGCTCAATTTTTAGTCCAGAAAATAAAACTGTGACTGAAAGTTTTCAGCCTTTAGCGTTTTTTGGCGATTATAAATATTTTGACACAAAAATTTATAGGTTAGAATTGATAAAATCATATTAAGCTCATTTAAAAAGAATAAAATTTTTTAAATTCAATCGTGCATTTCTTAATCGAAAAATACCAGACTGTTAGATTACCATGACTTCTTAAAGCTTAGTTGACATGTGGTGCATAAAAGATATAATACTTCACGACTACAACTTGATTTTAATAAGACCACGTTAAATAGCTCACAGAAAGTCTATATAAACTTACTTACCGTAATTAAGAAGGACCCTGTAAACTTTTGAATGAACAACTTGTTATCGCAGTTCGGTTATTTGTAAATTTGTTATTGTACTATTTGTAGTGAACATCGCAATAGATCAAAACATTGATTCATCGATTCTAAACATCAAATTCTAGTTTGTTTATTGACCATAC
>JAUELO010000244.1:2409617-2429035 GCA_032357855.1 Amphibolips quercusostensackenii | reverse complement strand
TTTCAAAAATTGAATTCAGATACTTATTCAACAACATCACAAACATTTAAAAAATATATGAATGTAATAGAGGTATTTTAAAGAAAAAATCAAATTTTTTCATGAAAATAGTATCCAATATTCAATAACATGATCTTAAACAAAAAAATCTAATTATTTTACTTAATTAAAAACAATTAAAATATAATCTTTACTCAATTTAAAATTTCAAAAAAAATTAATCAGTCAATAATTAGTTAATCAGCTTAAAAGATAAATAAGTTAAATTGATTAAAAAGGAACTTTCATTTCTACTAATTTTATTTATTAATAACCTTTTAAACTAATTTAATAAAATGTAAGTTTCAATAGAATCAGTTAATAATACGTCAGTTCACATCATGAAAAACATCAAACAATTATTTTCATTAAGGCATATAAATCATTTTTACATTATATATATTTTTTATTTGAAATTGAATTTTTTTATCTATTTATTTTAATAATAGCCATTAAAACTAATTTAAAAATAAAATAAAATGTATGTATATTTTGAGGATTGAATTCAGATAATTATTAAGCAACATCACAAACATTTGAAAAAATATATAAATGTAATAGAGGCATTTTAGAGGAAAAATCAAATTCTATTACGAAAATAATAGCTAATATTGAATTATATAACCTTGAAGTAAATAATCAATTTTTGTTACTTAATTGAAAAACAATTTAAATTCAATCTTCACGTAATCTAATATTTTTAACAAAACTAATTCGCCAATAATAAATTAAACATTTCATTAAAACATTTAAAAACTTTTTACATTTTTTTTCATTTGAAATTGTATTTATTGTACACATTTAACTTAATTATATACTTTCATACTGATCTCAGGAAAAATTAAAACATATGTAGATATAATTTTGAAAATTCAATTCAGATAATCATTTCACAACATCGCAAACATTTTTAAAAAATTGTATAATTGTCATGGAAGTATTTTAAATCAGAAATAAATTTTATTATATAATTATAGATAATATTTACTTACATAGCCTTACAGTAGATAATAAATATATGCTACTTAATTAAAAATAATTAAAATTCATCTCTATTTTATTCAATTTAAAAAAATTAGTCATATAGTAATTAATTAATCAGTTCAAAAAATAAGAAGCATTATTCTATAATGTTTATTAAAACATTCAAATAATTTTTACTTTTGATTTTTCTTTAAATTCAAACTTTCATTTCTGAAAATTTTATTTATTATTAACTTTTTAAGCTATTTTCAGAAAATGTAAGTTTAAAAAGAATCAAATTATAATTAATAAATCAGTTCACAACATAAAAAGCGTTAAACATTATTTTCATTGAAACATTCTAATAATTTTTGCATTATGTTTTATTTTCAATTTAAAATTGCATTTCTGAAAATTAAAATTATTAGTAAACCTTTATACTTATTCCAGAAAAAATTAAAACGTATGTAAATATTATTAAATAAATTAAATTCAGATAATTATTTCACAACATCACAAACTTTGACAAAAATTACGTCATTGGGAATTTGATTTATTATTAACCTTTTAATCTTATTCCAAAAATTGTAAGTTTTAATAGAATCAGTTAATAATAAATTAATCAGTTCACAACATGAAAAGCATTAAAAAATAATTTTCACTGGAAGATTTAAATATTTTTTTTTGTTCAATGTCATTTTTTACGATTAAAACAAAAACTGCGCTTGCTATCAAAAAATGTATTGAACCTGATTTTCTTCTGTGAACCTATTTAGTTGAAAATTTAATTATTTTCTCATAGATTTGATTTTAGGATCAAAAATTAATTTTTTTGCTAGAATATTCACCTCCCTAGTTGTAAATTGAACTATTTTGGTCAAAAATTGAACTAACTTCTTTAAAATTTATTTCCTTTTTGTTAAAAATTAATTTGGTTAAAAATTCAACTACTTGGTTGGAAATTTATTCTTTTGGTAAAAATTCATTGACTTGATTAAATATTTATCTATATTGTCAAAAAAATTTCTTTAATTGAAAATGTAACTATTCCATTTTTACATTCTCCTCAGACAAGCTGTTAGATATTAGATTGGAGTGGGCTTTTTTTAAGATTTAAAAATTCTATGTGCTGTTATTAGCAGTACTCAAAAAGTTAAACAATTAAGTCTCATTACTTTTCTTATAGAAAAAAAAATTAACGGAGTTAAAACATTCACAAAATTCTAAAAACCAGACAAAAATGAACATTTTGAGCAAAAACAACGCATGAATTGAAAAAATGTCAAAGAGAGAAAAACGTTCCATTTCCAACGCCCTACAAGATCATCAAAACAAGTTTTGAATTCTTTTGAAAAATCAACAAATTAAATTTTCACCGCGCAAAAAATGATAAAAAATAAAAAATTTCATTTCGCCGTCAAACATTAAAAGATACAAAAAAAATAAATTGACAAAAAGTGTGTTTTTAAAAAAGATATACAAATTTGTTAAAGAGTACTTTTTTATAAAACGCGTAGTTTTTGTTTTATTTGTAAAAAACTAAATTAAAAATAGAAAAATTGAATTTTTCGACAAACGACACAAGAGACGAAAAGAATGAAGACAAAATTTGTTTTTCCTAAAAAGAGATACAAAAATTTTTAAATTATTTTTTAATAGGATGCGTAGTTTTCGTTCTGATCGTGAAAAATAAAGTTAACAATGAAAAAATTAAATTTTTAGCAAAACGACGCAAGGTGCGAAAAAATATTGTTTAATAAAAAGTTTGCGTTAAAAAAAACTACAAATTTGTTAATGATAACTTTTTAATAGAACGCGTGTTTTCTTTTTTTTTTAATTTTTAGTATTGAACTATTTTGTTGAAAATTCGTCTTTTTGGGTGGAATACAGCTTTTTTTTAATTAAAATTTAAATCGTTTTTGATTGAAATATCTACCATTATATTTTATTTGAGAATTAATTTTTTTGGTTTGAACTTTATTTACTTAGCAGAAAGTAAAACTTTTCTTTTGCAAATTAATCTTTTACTTGGTTGAATATTTAACTATAATACACAAAAATTTCTTTAAATAAAAATGTAACTATTCCATTTTTACATTCTCCTCAGAGAAACTATAAGATATTAGATTAGAGTGGGCTTTTTTAAGATTTAAAAATTCTATGTACTGTTTTCAGTAGTACTCAAAAAGTTGAACAATTAATTTTTATGAACTTTTATTCTAAAACAAAATTACCGGAGTTATAGCATTTACAAAATTCTGAAAAACAAACGAAAGTGAACATTTTTAGCCAAACAACACATAATATGAAAAAATGTCAAAGGAAGAAAAACGTCCATTTTCAACACCCTACAAGATCATCACAACAACTTTTTAAATTTTCTTGAAAAATCGACAAATTAAATTTTGACAGCACAAAAAATGATAAAAAATCAAAAATACCATTTTGATGTCAAACTATAAAAGATACGTAAAAAATAAATGCACAAAAATGATGTATTCAGAAAAGATCTAAAAATTTGTTGCAAACCATTTTTTGACAGGACGCGCAGTTTTTGTTTGAATCGTAAAAAACTAAATTAAAAATAGAAAAATTAAATTTTTAGAGAAACGAAACAAGATACAAAAAGAATAAATAGACAAAATTTGTTTTCACAAAAAAGAGCTACAAATTTCTTTTAGTTATTTTTTGATAATATGCGTAGTTTTAGTTCTGATCGTAAAAATAACGTTAACAATAAAAAAATTAAATTTTCAGAAAAACGACGCAAGGTACGAAAAAATATAGATTAAAAAAAGTTTGCGTTAAAAAAAGAACTACAAATTTGTTATCACTTTTTGATACGACGCGTGTTTTTTTTTTAAGGATCAAACAATTTTCTGCTCGAAAAGTTAAGCAATTTATTCTTATGACATTTTTTAATAAAAACACAATTACATAGCGTTTACAGAATTTTAAAAAACAAACAAAAATGAACATTTCAAGCAAAAACAACGCACGATATGAAAAAATACCTGAAAAAAACACGTTCCATTTTTAACACCCTACAAGATCATGAGAACAACGTTATGAATTTTCTTGAAAAATCAAAAAATTCAAATTTTGACCGTAAAAAAAAAGAAAAATTCTATTTTGTAGTCGAAGTATAAGAGATACGAAAAAATAAATAAATTTACAAAAATTGTGTATTCAGAAATGGTCTACAAATTCGTTAAATACTACTTTTTGATAAGACGCGTAGTTTTTGCTTTATTCGTAAAAAACTGAATTAAAAATAGAAAAATCGATTTTTAAGACAAACGACATAAGATACGAATAAAATATATAGGCAAAATTTTTTTGCCCAAAAAAGAGCTACAAATTTTTAGAAATTATTTTTTGATAGGATGTGATGTGTAGTTTTTGTTCTAAGCGTGAAAAATAACGTTAACTATAAAAAAATTTAATTTTTAGGAAAACGACGCAAGGTACGAAAAAGGATCAATTAAAAAAATTTTTCTTTAAAAAAGAACTACAAATTTGTTAGCGATCACTTTTTGATACGACGCGTGTTTTTTTTAAGGATCAAAAAATTTTTTGCTCAAAAAGTTAAACAATTTATTCCTATGACATTTTAAAATAAAAACACAATTACTGGAGTTATAGCCTTTACAAAATTTTAAAAAACAAACGAAAATAAACATTTTAAGCAAAAACAACGCACGATATGAAAGAATACCAGAAAAAGAAAAACTCTCTATTTTTAACACCTCACAAGATCATGAGAACAACGTTATGAATTTTTTTTTAAAATCGAAAATTCAAATTTTTACCGTAAAAAAAATGAAAAATTCTATTTTGTAATCGAACTATAAGAGAGAAAAAAATGAGTCTACAAAAATTGTGTATTCAGAAAAGATCTACAAATTTGTGACAAACCATTTTTTGACAGGACGCGTGGTTTTTGTTTTATTGATAAAAAACTGAATTAAGAATTTTTTGATAGGATGTGATGTGTAGTTTTTGTTCTAAACGTGAAAAATAAAGTTAACAATGTCACAAGATAAAAAAAATTAAATAACAAAAATTTTGTATTAAAAAAATATCTACAAATTTGTTACACGCCACTTTTTGATAAGACGCGTAGTTTCTGTTTTATTTATAAAAAAACAAATGAAAAATAGAAAAATGCAATTTTTAGACGCATGACACAAAAGATGAAAAGAATAAATAGAAAAGAATAAATAGAATAAAAATTTGTTTTCCTAAAAAAAAAGCTAAAAATTTCTTTCAATTATTTTTTGACAATGAGAAAATTGAATTTTTGGGAAAACAACGCAAGGTACGAAAAAGTATAGATTAACAAAATTTTCCATTAAGAAATAACTGCAAATTTTTTAGCGATCACTTTTTAATAGGACGCGTGGTTTTTTTTTGGCTAAGAATTGAACTATTTTAATGAAATTTTTTTTGTAAAAATTAATTTTTTTAACTGTAAATTTTATTATTCCATGTTTGGTTAAAAATTTATTTTTCTTTAAACTAAACATCAAATATTTGTTTGAACGTTCCTTTATTTGTTAAAAATTAAACTTTTTTGGTATAAAATTAATATTGCTGGTTGAAAATTTCTTTAAAATTTATAAATCTGTTTGCAAATTTTGAAAACATTATTAGAATAATTTTCCTTGGTACAAAATTAATCTTCCTGGTTAAAGATTTATCCTTATGGCTAAAAATTTATCTCTTTAAACAAAAATTAGTTTTTTTTCAAAATACTTTTTATTAATGAAAATTAACCTATACTATTCAATTTTTTGTCAAAAATTTATCTAGTTTCCGGTGAGAATTTAATTTCTTCGTTAAAAATTTATTTGTTTGGTTAAAAATTAAACTATTTTGTCGAAAATCTTTTTTTTTCTTTGAAAAATATACTGAAAACTTAAATATTTACTGTTTGGTTAAAAATTTGTCTTCTTCAGTTGAAAACTCGGCTATTTGGTTGCAAAATTATTTCTTCATTTGAAAATTAGTTCTTTTATTAAAAATTAATTTTTTTACTGATAATCTAACTATTCCATTTTTTACGGAAAATAGATCTTTTTTGATAGAAATTTAATCTTCTTGATTTTAAACTCACCTGTTCGGTTGAAAAAGTATCTATTTTGTTGAAAATTCTTTTATTTGGTTGAAGATTTATTTTTTGCAGAAAATTAAACGATTCTATTTTTTGTTAAAAATTCGTTTCTTTATTTAAACTTTTCTGCATAATTCTTTATTTACTATATATTGATAGAAAATGTTTTGGTTTAAAATTCATCTGGTTGGTTCAAAATTGATTTCTTTAATTAAAATTAGTCTTTTTTAAATAAAAAATTAGATTTTTTAAATTAAAAATTAGTTTTTAAAAATTCAAAAATTTTTTAAAATTAAAAATTAGTTTTTTTAAAATTAAAAATTAATTTTTTAAACTGAAATTCTGTTTCAAGTGCGAATTCAACCATGTTGTTTCAAAATCGTCTTTTTTGGTAAAAAATAGAGTTTGATTAAAAATGTAACTATTTCGTTAAAAATTTATTTTATTTGCTTGAAAATTTATTTATTTATTTTTAATCTCCTTATTTTTATTTTTGTTAATAATTCATCTATTTAGTTAAAAGCCCATTTCTTTGGAAGAAAATTTACTTATTTTATTGAAAATCATTTCGAAATAACTTTTTTAACAATTAAACAATAACCCATTCTGTTTTTGGTTTGCTTGAAAATTTAACGATTTTTTTGAAATTTTTATTTCTATTTATATTTTTTAGTTGAAAATTCATGCTTTCTGATAAAAATTGGTCTTTTATGGTACAAATTTCACCTTATTAGTTGCAAATTCGTCTGTTTAGATAGAAAATAATTTTTTACTAAAAATTTAACTATTTTATTAAAGATTATATCCAAATAATTTTTTAAATAAATGAATATTAACCCATTCTATTTTTGGTTGAAAATTTAACTATTTTGTTGAAAATTTGTCTTTATTTTGTTTAAAATAAACTTTTGTAAATTAAAATTGACATATTGTTTTGTTGCTTGAAAATTTAACGATTTTTTTGGACATTTTTTTTAATTCATATTTTTTAGTTGGAAATTCATGCATTGTGATGACAATTTCTCTTTTTTGGTACAAGTTTAACCTTTTTGGTTGCAAATTCTTCTGTTTGGTTAAAAAATAATTTTTTACTGAGAATTTAACTATTATATTTTTCATTGAAAATTCATTTCTTATCTTTAAAATGTGACTATTTTGTTGAAAATTCGTGTACTTAGTTAAAAATTTGTCTTTTGGTAGAAAACTGATCTTCTTTGTGGAAATTCAACAATTTTGTTAAAAACTCAATTTTTTGTTGCAAGTTCAAATGCTTTGGAAAAATGTCGGGTTTTGAAATTTTTAATTTATTTTTTAAATAGAAATTTGATTTTCATTTTGGCTTGACTATTTGGTTGCAACAGTTTGGTTGAAATTTAAACGGTTTGGTTGGAAATTACCACATTTGTTAAAATAACAAATATCTGATTACAAATTTGATGTATTTGGTGGAGAATTTGTTTTTTTGAGTAGCAAATTATTATTTTAAGTTGATAATTCAATTATTTATTTTATAATTTAACTGTTTTTTAGAAAGCATATCTTTTTCGTTTAAAAATTCAACTCTTGTTAAAAATTTCTCTCTTTTGGCAGCTTCTTGGTTAAAAATGAATTTTTTGGATCAAAGCTTCAACTATTTCGTTGAAAATTTGCCTTTTTTGTTCAATCCAACTATTCTTTATCTATATATTAATTTTCTACTGAAAAAAAATTTTAATTTAAAAAAAATAAAAAATCAATCTTTTGATAAAAAATATTTTATAATTTTTGTTAAAAATTAATTTCTTTGGTTGAAAGTGTCAATATTTTTTTGATAATTCGTTTTTTTTTCTTGATTTGAAATAATTTTTTTAAACTGAGAATTCAACTATTTCATTTTTCGATAAAAATTGATCTTTTTAGTTAAAAATTCAACACTTTGGTAGAAACTCAGTTTTAGGTTGAAAATTAATTTTTTAATTTAAAAATTAAAATATTTTGCGAAAAATTTATGAAATTGGTTAAAAATTCAAATTTTGGTTTAAAATTTAACAATTGGTATGAAATAAACTATTTGGTCAAAAGCTGAAAATTGAACTATTTTGTTAAAAATTATTTTCTTTTTGTTGAAAATTAATTTGCTTAGCTGAAGATTCAACTATCAGTTTTTTTTTTTGTAAATGTATCTCCAGTGGTTCAAAATTCAACTATTTAGAAGAAAATCATTTTTTTAGTTAAAAATGATCTACTCGGTTACATATTTGACTATATTATAAAAAAATTGTTGCTTCTGTTGAAAATTTATTTTTAACTAAAAATTTTTGTGTTCTAGTTCAAGATTTATAATTTTAGTTGGAAATTTATCTCTTTAGTTAAAAATTAAACTATTTTTTTGAAGAATTTTTTTTTGCACATAAATTCATTTTTCTTAATTTTAAATGTAACTATTCCATTTTTCGCTAATAATTTATCTTTTTTAGTTGACCATTCAATTATTTAGTTAAAAATTTGTCTTTTAGTAGAAAGCTAATCTTCTTTGTGGAAATTTAACAATTTTGTTAAAAAGTCAGTTTTTTTGTTAAAAATTTAAGTGCTTTAAAGGAAATTTGTCTTTTGGCTTAAAAATTTGGTGCTTTGGGAGAAAATTGAACTATTTAGTTGATAATTTAACTGTTTTGTAGAAAAAGCGGATTTTTAATTTAAAGTTAATTTTTTAATTGAAAATTAAATTTCTATTTGGTTTCAAGTATTTGGTTAAAAATGTATGTATTTTCTCAAAAATTTGTCTTTTTGGCGAAGAAAGAATTTTTTTTGTTCAAAATGCAAATTTTCACTTGAAAATTAATCTGTTTTAGTTAAAAATTCGTATTTTCTAGTTAAATTTAACTATTTCTGTTTAAAATTAAAATCTGTTTTGGTTGCAGTATCAACTATTAAATTTTTTCTGAAAATTCATATTTTCAGGTTTAAATTCCAACTGATTTATAAAAATACCGGTTTTAAATTCAAAATTTATTTTTTCATGAAAATTTAGCTATTTCATTTTGCGTTCATAATTAATTTTCTTTAGTCAAAAAATGCAATTATTTTGTGAAAAATTGATCAAATTTGTTCAAAATCCAAATTTTTAGTTGAAAATTTATGTATTTTGTTCAGAATTTATCTTTTTTGTAAAAAATAAATTATTTTGGTACATAATTTAATTACCCCCTCGAAAATTAAATGAATAAATTTAATAATAAAAATTTAATGAAATTAATCTTTTTCATTTAAAAAACCCGGCTCTTTTGACAACTGCTGGGTTAAAAATAAATTTTTTTGGTCGATGATTCAATTATTTTGTTGGAAATTAATTAATTTAGTTGGAAATCCAATTATTTGGTTGAAAATTCAATTGTTTTGTAGAAATTAAGCTTCTTGAAATCTTAACATTTTCTTTAAATCTTTTTGGATAGAGGATTCAACTATTTTATTAAAAACTCGCATTTTTATTCTATTTAACTATATTTGATCAAAAATGGAATAACATATTGACTTATGAAATAACATATAAACATATAACACATAAACATATAATATATAAAACATATAAACATAGAACATATAAATATAGGACAGATAACACATAAACATATAAGCATATAACATATAAACATATAACTTATAAACATATAACATATAAACATATAACATATAAAACATATAACATATCAACATAGTTTATATAAACATAGAACATATAACATATAAACAGATAAATATAAACATATAAACATAGAACATGTAACATATAAACATATTACATATACACATATAACACATAAAACATATGACATATAAACATAGATCATATAAACATAGAACATATAAACATAGAACATATAACATATAAACAGATAACATATAAACATATAAACATATAAACATATAAACATATAAACATATAAACATATAAACATATAAAAATATAAACATATAAACATATAAACATATAAACATATAAACATATAAACATAGAACATATTACATATAAACAGATAACATATAAACATATAAACATATAAACATATAAACATATAAACATATAAACATATAAACAAATAACCATATAAACATATAAACATATAAACATATAACAATATAAACATATAAACATATAAACATATAAACATATAAACATAGAACATATAACATATAAACATATAAACATATAAACATATAAACATATAAACATATAAACATATAAACATATAAACATAGAACATATAACATATAAACCGATAACATATAAACATATAACATATAAACATAAAAAAATATAAACATATTAACATATAACACATAAACATATACCATATAGACATAAAACATGTAACATATAAACAGATAACATATAAACATAGAACATATAACATATAACATATAAACAGATAACATATAAAAATATAAACATATAAACATATAACATATAAACATATAACGTATAAACATATAACATATAAACATATAACGTATAAACATATAACATATAAACATAGAACCTATAACATATAAACATATCACATATAAACTATTACATATAAATATAGAAACTTAATATATAAATTATTACATATTAACATACAAACTTAATATATCAACATATAAAAATATTAATATATAAAGGTTAACATATAAAAATACTAAAATATAAAGCTTAGCATATAAAAATGGTAACGTACAAACTATTACATTTTTGTTGAGAATTTATCTCTTTGGGTTAAAAGTTAATTTACTTTGTTTATTTATAAGAAGCAGGAAGATTTCGCGTTCTTTCAGCCGCTAATGAATTTTCAAAAACAATTAAGCTCACCGCTGCCAACCTACAAATTAAAATTTAATATGAGATTCAAATTTGAGGTGTCTTTTTCATCTGATTCGTCTCTTTTGCAAAAAATTAATCATTTTGGTTGAAAATTCAGTTACTCATTTGAAAATTTAATGAATGAATTTAATAATAAAAATTTAATGAAAATTCCTCTTTTTCATTTAAAAATTAATATCTTTTGACAACTGCTTGCTTAAAAATGAATTTTTTTGTTTGATAACTTAATTATTTGATTGAAAATTTCATTATTAATTCGGAAATCCAACTATTTGGTTGAAAATTCAATTGTTTTTTAGAAATAAAGCTCCTTGAAATCTTAACATATTGTATGAATCTTTTTGGGTTGAGGATTCAAATATTTAGTTGAAAATTTGCTTTCTTGTTAGATACAACAATTTTTTTTTTAAATTTAATAACATTTTGGCTTATAAAATAACATATAAACATATAACATGTAAACGTATAAATATACAACATATAAACATAGAACATATAGCATATAAACATATCACATATAAACCTAATATATAAACTATTACATATAAACATATAAACTTAATATATCAACATATAAAAATAGCAGCATATAAACCATTACATTTTTATTGAGAATGCATCTCTTTTGGTTTTTTTTGTAGAAAATTTATCATTTTGGTTAAAAATTTAATTACTCATTTGAAAATTTAATGAATGAATTTAATAATAAAAATTTAATGAAAATTCATCTTTTTTACTTAAAAATTCATCTCTTTTGACAACTGCTTGGTTAAAAATAAATTTTTTTGGTAGATAATTCAATTATTTGGTTAAACATTTAATTGTTTTGTAGAAATTAAACTTCTTGAAATCTAAACATTTTGAATAAATCTTTCTGGGTTGAAGATTTCACTATTTTGGTGAAAATTCGCCTTTTTGTTCTATTCAACTATTTTTGATGAAAAATGAAATAACATATTGACGTATAAAATAACATATAAACATACAACATACAAACATATAACATATATGCATATAACATATAAATTATAACATATAAACATATAAACATAAAAAATAAACATATCAACATATAAAAATGTTAAAATATAAAAGTTAACATATAAAAATGCGAACATATAAATGTTAGCATATAAAAACGTTGACATATAAACTATACCATTTTTATCAGATTTCATCTCTTCTGATTAAAAGTTAAACTACTTTGTTTATTTCTAAGAAACAGGAAGAATTCGCGTTCTTTCAGCCGCTAATGAATTTTCAAAAACAATGGAGTTCACCGCTGCCTATCTTAAAATCAAAATTTTATATGAGATTCAAATTTGAAGTGTCTTTTTCTTCTGATCCCCATCTGATCCCCATCTGATCCCCATCATATTGGACACTTTGCCATTCATAGGACCGATTTTCTTCTGTGAATACTATATGTATACAAGATGATTTATCTCCCGAAAGGGAGAGCTGCATAGTAGTATAGCTGTTCATCCGCGATACTTCAAAATTTCTGACACACCAAGGACCATGTCAATGGGATTTTGCTCAGCTGAATCTCATCAATGACGCTCTTCGTGTGCACATGATTTTTCATCCTCTGTCTCCTAGTTTGCCTGACCTTGGACTTCTTCTGCAGCAGCTTCCGAAGGAACTTTTCGAAATTTAAGGCAAAATTGAAGAAAAGATGAAAGGAAGAAAGGAAAAAAAAATTAGACTGCCGTTAGAGAATCGGTTTTATGCGGAAGCAAACTTTGCTAAATCGTCTGTGTCGCGATAGTAAAACAAGGTCATTTATCTGTATCAAAGTTGGCATGTTTTTGTTGATATTGCTACCCTTGGACCACGGCCTTCTCCTGTTGTTGATTGATTTTTGTTGTATTGCAATGTACCGGTACTTGCTTTCAAATTCTTGACATTTCTTATTTTTCACGGCTTTTCAAAATTGACACTAAGGAGGTTGTGATTAATTTATATTTTTCAAAAATCCATTAGGCGATTTCGGTTCAAATCGGACAGTCTGGGAATGCTCATCAGTCACAGAATCGTTTTGTCAACAAAAGTGTTGTTTTTGAGGGGATTTTAGACCAGTGGTCAGCAAACTTTTTGCTCGCTTTTCGGTCTATTGACGGACCTCAGTTTGGGTCAGCTTTCTCCAGCGGGTTCTTTTGTCCACAGGCAGGTCAAAGTAAGAAAATTTAAAAAATTTGTGTTTTGCAACCAGCGATTCGAAAGTGGCACAATCAGAATCTACGCAATTTTCCGATTCCAATGATATGTTACTTGCCTGGAAAACTTGAAAATTTAAAAGAGTTTAATTTAAGAAGCTTTAGCTTAGAGCCGGTTTTTCAAAAAAATGTTTATATTTTGTTTAATAATCGAAGACGAAAGTACAATAGGAGTGACGCTCAGTGTTAGCTGTCTCTGCGTTTTCGCCACGTGCGCTTGACCCTTGTCAAACAACAGGACGCAGATGCCCCGCAGCGAGTCAAATTATCCGGAACGAATGACCCGTTCATTGTTATGAGATTGAGGCCAGTTACAATAGCTGAAATTATAAAAGCATGTATTAATTTAATTTTAATCAGCAGAATTAATTTGTTTATATAATTAGAAGAAATTGGAAAAAAGATTAATGAAAATCGGTTAATATTTGCAGTGATAATGGAAATATTCAGGTAATAAATGTAATTTTTTTTTTCTATTGAAAAGTGAGATTCCGGAACATTAAATAAAAATTGTTTATAAGGATAGCAAATTTTCGATGGCAGTCTATCATGTAAAAAAATTATTTTTTGAATGAAACGAAATGATTCTTCAAAAAAAAATATTCTTCCAAAAAATTCGTCTTTTTATGTTGGAAATTCATCTCTTTAAATTCCTTTTTAAATTTTTATTTTACAAATAAATATTCAACTAAAAAACCACGATTTTTTAACAATATAAATAAATATTTAATTCAAAAGACGAATTTTAAACCAACAGTTTCATTTTTAATCAAATTAATGAATTTTCAATCAAATAGTTCAATTTTAAAGCAAAGAAGACACACTTAAACAAAAAATTTAATAATTCTATCTTCTCTTGAACAAATTAATTTATAATATAAAGGAAACGAATTTTCAACCAAAAATAAAATTTTTCACTAAAATAGTTCAATTTTTAACTAAGAAGATGAATTTTCAAGCAAGAAGATTTATTTTCTCCCAAAAAAATTAACTTTTAACAAACAAAAAAATAATAATAAATAATTATATTTGCAACTAAAAAAAGTACATTGTCAACTAAAAATAAAATAGTAAACTTTTAAATTAAATAATTAAATTTTAGAAAAAAAAATTCCAATCATAATAAATTTTCTACCAAAAAAGCTGAACTTTCAACAACAAAAAGTGAGTTATTAACAAAATTGTTGAATTTTCTACAAAGGAAACTATTTTTTTACCAAAAGACAAATTTTTAACAAAATACGTAAATTTTTAACTGAATAGTTGAATTTTTAACGAAAGAAGATGAATTTCAACAAAAAATTGAATAGTCAAGTTTTCAGATGAATAAATTAATTTTTACCAAAAAAAGGAGAATTTTTAACAAAATAGTTCTTTTTTTAGAAAATTAATTTTTTGGCTTAGATTTTGAGCTCTCTTGTTAAAGAATTCGTTTTTCATTGAAAATTTATCATTTTAGTTGAAAATTTACCATTTTAATTAAAAATTTATCTATTTGGTTCAAAATGTTACTATTTTTTTTAACTCACTTTCACAAGTTGTGAGTTGATTTTGTTAACTAAAAAATAAAAATGCAACTATTCTAGTTTTGGTTGTAAATTTATCTTTTCTAGTTAAAAAATTAACTATTTTTGGAAAAGTTTAGCTAATTGTTAAAAAATAAATTTCGTTGTTGAAAATTTAATTGTTTTGAATAAAATTCGTCTTTTTGGATTAAAAATTCAACAGTTTAGTGAAAAATTAAACTATTTGGTTTAATATTAACTTTTCTGTTAAAAGTTTATATTTTTATTGAAAATAAACTATTGTGTTTAAAATTGAACTATTGAAAAATTAATTAATTAGTGAAAAATTTAGTTTTTGCGAATAAATCATCTGTTTGGTTGTAAACTAACTTTTTTTTTAAAAGTTCATATTTCCGGGTTGAAAATTTATTTGCTTATAGAAAATTCGTTTTTTTTACTAAAAAATTTAATTTTTTAATAGAAAATTAAACTATTTGGTTGAAAATGTACTTTTTTGTTAAAAATTCATATTTTTGTGTTAAAAATTTAGATGTTTTGTAGAAAATTCGTCTTTTTGTTTGAAAATTTAACTATTTTGTGCAAAATTTAATTTTTTGTTGAGAATTAGGTTTTTTCATTAATTAAACTAAAGTATTTAATTCATAAGCTATTCCTTTTTTTGTTGAAAATTGATATTTTTAAATTCAAAATCCATCTTTTATGATCGAAAAATCAATAATTTGGTAGAAAATTAAAGTATTCGGTTCAAAATTAACTTTTTTATTAAAAATTTATAATTTTGTTTAAAAATTAAACTATTTATTGATAAGTCGCGATTTTGACTTAAAAATTCAACAATATTATTTAAAGTTGATGTATTTTGTTTAAAATTGGTCTTTTTGGACACAAAATTAATCTTATTTAATAAAAATTCATCTTTTTGGTTGAGGATTCAAGTATTTGTTTGAAAATCCATTTTTGGTTTTAAAAAAATATTTTGTTGTTGTTGAAAGTCTATCTATTTAAATTATTATTTTTCAGCTAAAAAAATGATTTTCAAACAAAAAAATAGTAATTTTTGACAATGCAGTTAAGTATTTATTAAAAAAATTAATTTTTTAGCAAAATGTTTACATTTTCATCACCAAAAGAGAAAATTCTGACCAAAAAATGGCTTCTTAAGTAAAATTTTGAATTTCTTGAAAAGTAAATTAATCTTTCAGCAAATGGTAAAACTTTAACGAAGAAAGCCAAATGTTAAAAAAAATGAAATAGTTAAATTTTCATTTTCAACCATTAATTTTTGACAAAAAAAAATAATTATTAAGATAACAGTTAAATTTTTAACGAAACCATCTTCAAATAAAATCAAAATTTTTACCCACATAACTTGATTTTTAACAAAGTACAAGATTTTTTGTAAAAATTGATCTTTTTAGTTTGAAAGTTGAACTATTATCTTCAAAACTTTTTTTTTTGGTTAAAGATTTATAATATTAGATGAAAAGTCATCTATTTGGTCATGAATTAACTTTTTTTTTAAATTTGTATTTTGTGCGTGAATATTCAACAATGTGGTAAAACATTAAAATATTTGGTTGAAAATAAACTTTTTTGCTGAATATTAACATTTCTTATTAAAAAATAAACTAATTTTGTAGAAAAGTTAACTATTTTGTGGAAAATTTGTTTCTTCGCTTAAGTATTAATTTTTTTAACTGATTAATTTAAACTATCAATTTTTAGAAACTATTTCATTTGTGGTTAATAATTGATGTTTTTAGTTGAAAATTGATATTTTTAGTAGAAAATTGATATTTTCTAGTTGAAAATTTATGTCTTTTGTTGAAAATTTCTGTATTTTGTTAAAAATTCGATTTTTTGTCAAAAATTCGATTTTTGGACCAAAATTAAGCTTCTTGGGTAAATATTCATTTTTGTTGAAAAATTCATATTTTTGGGTTAAAAATTAAATTGTTTTATAAATTATTCAAAAAACTGTTTCATAGAACAGTTCATTTAATTTTTTTTTAAGTTAGTATTCTGTCTTGAAAATCTAATAATTGGTAGAAAATTGAACTATTCGGTCAAAAATTTACTTTTTTGTTAAAAATTAAAACCACTTCATAATTTTTTAAATTTTTAGTTTCAATTATTTTTATAATACGTCCTTTTGAATTTGAGATTCAACTATTATGTTGAAAATTTAACTATTTTGTTAAAAAAAATTTTGTTTGAATTAATGCAGCTGGTTAGAGATTTTGTTTTTTTGCATTGGAAATTAACTTTTTCTAGTAGAAAAGTTATCTTTTCTTAACTGAAAATAAATTTTTTTGTTGAAAAATTAACTGTTTTAAAAAAATGTGTCTTTTTGTTTTAAAAATTTAACTATTTAGTTAAAATCTCAACTATTTTGTTGAACATTTGTCTTTTTCGTTGATTACAGTTAAAAATATAATAAATAATTTTTTTAGTTGAAACAATTAGTTTCCAATAAAAAAAAAAAAAATTTCTACAAAACAGTTTAATTTTTAGCCAAAAAGATTAATTTTCCAGCAAGAGAATTAATTCTTTACAAAAAAGACGAATTTTTAGCAAAAAACATAAATTTTCAACAAAACAGTTCAATTTTCAACAAAATATTTAAGTTTTTAATCGAAAAGATAAATTTTCAAAATAAGAATCTCATTTTTCTAAAAATGAAATTTTAACAAAATATATAAATTTTCAACTGAAAAACAAACAAATTTTTCATGAAAAATAAAATAGTTTATTTATTGTTTAAAACCCACAAAAAAAATTTAACATAGTAGTTCAACTTTGAACCCAAAACAAAATTTTTTAACCAAATATACAAGTTTTCAACAAATAAAGATTTTCCAGTCAACAGAGAAAAAATGTAAACCAAATTGTTAAATTTTTTAGCCAAAAAGACGAATCCCTTACAAAGAAGTTGAATTTTCAACAGCAAAAAGTAAATTTTAAATTAAAAACGATTAATTTTCAACTAATAATGGAATAGTTAAACTTTCAATAAAAAATTAATTTTCAACCAGAAGATTGCCAGGAAAAAATTTTTATGTTTGAAAAATTTTAATAAAATGTTGTTTGGGGTGAGAAAAATCGGGAATGAATGAGAAATATTTAGAATTAGATTTCCGTCAGACATTTCGGCTCCATGTATGGGCCCTCTTCAGTGATTTATTCTAAAAAAATTTATTTGTGCAGTCCACTTTTTTGCCCCTAAAACATATTTTTGTGCGTCTATTTTATGGATATAAAAATAATTATTGTTCAATATAACTAAATTATAATAACATTCCTTATACAATTATATTCCATACATATATCTTTACTCAGTGTCTAACAAGCGTAATATTGACACATTAAAATCTTATTTAAATACTATATATATATGCATATTATATTATTATATTATACATATATTATATTATTATATTATATAAATCATATCACATATATCATGTTTCAAGAAATTTCACAGATCTAAGAAAATACCTAAAGTATAGAAAATCTTTTAAAAAAACATCATCAGCTATTCAGAAATGAATGCAAAAACAAAATATAAAGCGTCATCTTAAAAAAAATGACCAAAGTTAAAACATTGGAAAAAATATTCAGAATCTTAATTTTCTAATGGATAAATTATTACAAAGGTAATCATTCGTACGTAACAGAAAAATATGCATCATATATATTTTATTAAATATGTTTAATATGTATTCCAAATACATTTTTAATATATATGTTTTTTGATGCATATGTTTGTAATATATATTTTTTGTCATATATATGTTTTATATATATATATATATATATATATATATATATTTTACTAATTGAATATTTTAAATAATCATCTGAATAATTATATAAATTTGAAAAATACGTACATCCTATATGCAACCTTATCCCAAAGAAATAAGTACCAGGATGTCATTTTAAATATATTATAATGTACATTATTGTGAAAAGTTGTAAACCACCTGAAAATATGTAAATTATGAATATATTAAGGAAAATAGATTCTAGTGCTGAAATTTATTTCTGATAAGTATCTGGGTGATTTTTAACTACAAGAAGTATATGCATTCCCTTAGCAACCTTATTTTTTGGTAAGTACCAGGATGACAATTTAAAAATATAATAACATACATTATGCATAATCGCAAACATTCTTTAAAAACCTGAAAATATGTAGTTTATGAAAATTACAGAAAAAGATCATAGTGATTCAAATATAAATTTGTTCTTTTTACAAAAATTGAAAATAAACAGATTTTCGGTTGAAAATGCATCTTTCTTGGTTGTACGTCAACAAACGGGGATGGGGTCAAGAATAGCCCAAAATTGGTAACGTATTCATAGACGGCCCCTAATTTAAGCAAATAAATATTTCATCAAATCTGTTAAACATGTGTCGTCCGAAATCCCCTCAAAAACAACATATTTAGTGACAAAACGATTCTGTGACTGATGAGCATGCCCAGCCTGACCGATTTGGAACGAGTCCGCCCAATAGATTTTTGAAAAATATAAATTAATCACAACCTCCTAAGCGTCAATTTCGAAAAGCCGTGAAATATGAGAAATGTCAAGAATTTGTATGCAAGTACCGGTACATTGCAATATAACAAAAAGCAATCAACAAAAGCAGAGGTTCACGGTCCAAGGGTAGCAATATCAACAAAAACATGCCAACTTTGATACAGATA
>JAUELO010000244.1:2390124-2403191 GCA_032357855.1 Amphibolips quercusostensackenii | reverse complement strand
TTTTTATTTTTTTAATTGTCTTTTTTATTTGTAATTTAAAGAATTTAGTTAATTTTTTTCATTCTTGATTTAAAAAACTTTATGATTAAAAAATCAACTATTTTGTTGAAAATTCATTTCTTTGGTTGAACATTTGTCTTTTCCGGTGGACAATTAATCTTCTTGATTAAAAGTTCTCCCCTTTAGTCGAAAATTAATTTTTTGTTAAAAATTAACTATTTTAATGAATATTCTTTTTTTTGGGTTAAAAATCAACTGAATTGTAGAAAAATCGTCTTTTTGGATGAATTGAAGAGTTTGAAATTAAAAATTAAAGATTTTTTTGTGTTTGTAAGTGCACCTATTACATTTTGCGTTGAGATTAAAATTTTTTATTTAAAAATTTAAATAATTGCTTTAAAAATGAACTACTTTGTTTAAAATTTACTTTTTTGGTTTAAGATTCTTGAATTTCGTTGAAAATTCATTTTCTGAGTTAAAAATAGGATTTTTTTGGTTGAAAAATTAATCTTCTTGGTTGAAAATTCATTTATTTGATTAAAAATTAGTTATTTTTTGAATGTTCGTCTTCTTGGGTTAAAAATTCCATTAAAAATGAAATTGAAAATTTAATTTTTTGTTAAAATTTTATATTTTTGGATTTTTTTAAAAACTTTTTTGTAAAAAATGTATCTTGTTAACTCAAAAATTTAACAATTTAGTTTAAATTTTTTCTTTCTCAATTAAAAAATTTTTATATTTCAAAAAATTAAATTAAAAAAAAAAATTTTTTCGGATAAATTAAAGTCTTTTGTTGAGGATTTGCTTGAGGATTTATTTTTTTTGCTTGAAAATTAAAATAATTGGTTCAAAGTTAAACAATTTTGTAAAAAATTAATTTTTTTGTTGAAGATTCTTAATTTTAGTTAAAAATTCACATTTTTGGTTAAAATTTCAAATAATAGATTGAAAAAATTACTATGTTGTTGGATATTCGTATTTTCGGGTTGAAAATTCAACCATTTGGTTGAAAATAAATTTTTTTTGTTGAAAATTCATATTTTTTTATTAAAAGTTTAACTGTTTGAAAAAAATCGTATTTTTGACTTGAAAATTCAACAATTTCAATTTCAAAATACTTGGTTGAAAATTGAACTGCTTTGTTTAAAATTAATTTTTTTGGTTGAAGAATTAATCAATCTTCTTGGTTAAAAATTCACCTTTTTATATAAAAATTCAACTATTAGATTGAAAATTAATTATTTTTTTGGAAATTCGTATTTTTGAGTTAAAATTTCAACTTTTTGGTTAAAAATGAACTTTTTTGTTGAAAATTCATATTTTTTCATAAAAAGTTTAACTGTTTTAAAAAAATCGTATTTTTGACTTGAAAATTCAACAATTTAGTTAACATTTTTTTTTCTTTCTTGGCGAAAAATTTTTCTGGTTAAAAAATCAACTATTTTGTTGAAAATTTTTTTTAAAGATTATTTCTAGTGTTTTTGATTTAAAATGAAAATTTTTTGCAATTGTAATAATAACTATTACATTTTTCGTAGAAAATTCATTTTTTTGTGAATTGAACTTTTTCGTTAAAAATTAATTTTTTTGGTTTAAGATTCTTAATTTTAGTTGAAAATTCATTATTTTTTTTGTTAAAAATTTGTCGTTTTTGGTGAAAAATTAATTTTATTGTTTATAAGATCTACTTTTTGGTTAAAAATTAAACTATTAAAATAAAAATTATCAAACTTTTAAGAAACAATTAACAACTATTAAAAATTAAAACTACGGAAAAGAACAGTTCTATAGAAAATTCGTATATTTATTTTATTTATTATTATTTATTTAATATTTTTATCTTTATTTTTTAAATCGTTATTTTGATTTGACAATTCAAGAATTTAGTTGAATTTATTTTTCCTTCTTGACTAAAAAATCTTTATGGTTGCAAAATCAACTATTTGTTTTTAAATTTGTATTTTTAAATAAATTCTACTGTTTTTAATTTAAAATTAATTGTTCTTTGGTTAAAAATTCAAGTCTTTGGGGATCAAAGGAGAAACCATTTATGAAAAAAATGTCAAATATAAATTAATATAAGATTCTATTAGCATATTAGAGGCTGGAAAAAAGGTTTGAAATTAAAAAAAAAAAATTGAATTTAATATTCTTACAATCCCTTTTGCAATTGCCTCGTCATGGAATTAATTTGCATCACTTTATCTCTTAATAGATACAATATTTCTCTACCGCTAACGCAATAATTTGCATTTTTTTTAACGCTATTTATCACATTCTGGTTTCAGCAGACTCAATATCTGGATGATAAGCAAACATTAATATTGATACTTATCGATTTTTTATTTTTATAACAGAGATCATATATTCAATTAATTTTCCTTTTTTTCAATTTTGCTATTTGTTTATACGTTATCTCAACAGTTAACTTCGATTCTTTCACTTGATTGTTTTTAAAAAGTTTTCACTGAGTGGTGAAAAAATTGTGACCTATGAGCTTGTTTGCCCGAAGTGCGATTCACTTTTCATTTAAATCGCGTAGTACTTCAAATAATAAATGTTAGAATAAAAATATTAAAATTTTGTTTTTTTAATTCAATTTTTTATATACTAGAACTGAAAATTTAACTATTCCATATTCGGTTTTTTTATTTTTTTTATTCAGATGAAAATTTAACTATTTTGTTGAGAATTGATTAATTTTGTTAAAAGTGTCCTTTTTGTTACAAAATTAATCTTTCTGGTTCAAAATTAATTTCTTTAGCTTGAAAATTAGTTTTTTGAAATTTTAAATTAATTTTTTAAAGTAAAAATTTAACTATTCCATGTTTGGCTTAATCCTTTTTATCTTATTCAGTTGAAAATTTAACTATTTGTTTGAAAATTTATTTACTTTATTGAAAGATTTTCTTTTTCTTGGTAGAAAGTTAATCTTTTTGGTTCAAAATTAATTTCTCTAGCTTGAAAATTGATTCTTTTAAATTTAAAATTAATTTTTTAACTGAAAATTGAACTATTTCATGTTTGGTTGAACATCAATTTTTTTTAGTTGAAAATTCAACTAATTCTTTAAAAATGTCTGTATTTTGTTGAAACTTTGTTTTTTGGCAAATAAATAGGTAAATATTAAACAAAAAATCCTTTTGATTTTAAGTTTTTTAAATCCCGTTTTTTTAATATACTAGAACTGAAAATTTAACCATTCGATAATTTTATTTTATTTTCTTGTTCAGATGAAAATTTAATTATTTGGTTGAGAAATGGATTTATTTTGTTGAAACTTTGTCTTTTTTGGTAAAAGATTAAACTTTCTGGTTCAAATTTAATTTATTTGTCTCAAAAATTAATTTTTTTTATTAAAAATGAATTTTTTTAAATTGAAAATTTAACTATTCCATGTTTGGCTTCTTCTTTTTTCTTTAGTTCAAAATGTAACTATTTGGATGGAAATTTATTTATTTTTTTTGCATTTTTTTTTGCCAGAAAAGTAATCTTTCTGGTTCAAAATTAAGTTTTTTCGTTTGAAAATTAGTTTTTTTATTTATTTTTTAAACTAAAAACTTAACTATTTCATGTTTGGTTTCTTCCTTTCTCTTCCTAAGTTGTAAGTTTAACTATTTGGATGAAAATTAATTTATTTAATTGAAACTTTGTCCTTAATGGTAAAAAATTAATTTTTTTGGTTCCAAATTAATTTCTTTGGCTTGAAAATTAGTTTTAAAAATTTTTTATTAATTTTCTTTTAACTGTAAATGTTGCTATCCCATGTTTGGTTTCTTATTTTTTCTTCTTTAGTTGAAAATTTAACTATTTGGATGAAAATTTATTTATTTTGTTGAAACTTTGTCTTTTTTGGTAGAAGATTAAACTTTCTTGTTCAAAATTATTTTTCTTTGTTTGAAGAATTACTTTTTTTAAAGAAAATTAATTTTTATTTAATAAAAATGTTACTATTTCTTGTTTGGTTTCTTCTTTTTTTTCAGTTGAAAATTTAACTATTTGGTTGAAAATTTATTCATTTTGTTTGAGTTTTTTTTTTGATAAAAAATTAATCTTTCTTGTTTAAAAATCAAGTTCTTTTGTTTAAAAATTAGTTTTTTCATTTACAATTTTTTTTTTAACTGAAAATTTAGCTATTCTATGTTTGGTTTCTTTTTTCTCCTTCAGTTGAAAATTTACCTATTTGGTTGAAAATTTATTTATTTTGTTAAAACTTTGTCCTCTATGGTAAAAAATTAAGTTTTTGGTTTAAAATTAATTTCTTTGTCTTGAAAACTAGTTTAAAAAAATTTTAAATTCGTTTTTTTTAACTGAGAATTTAGCTATCCCATGTTTGGTTTCTTTTTTTTTTTCTTTTTCAGTTGAAAATTTAACTATTTGGATGAAAATTGATTGATTTCGTTAAAACTTTGTCTTTTATGGTAAAAAATTAATCTTTTTGGTTCAAAGTTAAAGCCTTTGTCTTTTAAATTAATTTTTTTCATTAAAAATTAATTTTTTTAAATGAAAATCAAACTATCCCATGTTTGGTTTCTTCTTTTTTCTTCAGTTGAAAATTTAACTATTTGGATGGAAATTTATTTATTTTGTTGAAACTTTGTCTTTTCGGTGGAAGATTAATTTTTCTGGTTCAAAATTAATTTCTTTGTCTTAAGAATTGCTTTTTTTTTAACGAAATTAATTTTTTTTATTAAAATGTTACTATTCCATGTTTTTTTTTATTTTTTTATTTCTCTAGTTGAAAATTTAACTATTTGTTTAAAAATTGATTTCTTCATTGAAATTTTTTTTCTGATAGAAAATAATTTTTTCTGGTTCAAGATTAATTTCTTTTGTTTGGAAATATTAACATTTTTAATTTTTAAAATACTGTTTTTTCAAATGTACAAGAACTGAAAATGAAACTATTCCATGTTTGGTTTTCTTTCTTCAGATGGAAATGTAACTATTCGGTTGAAAATTGATTTATTTTATTAAAACTTTGTCTTTTTTTTTTGTAAAAACTCATTCTTTTTGGTTTAAAGTTAATTTTCTGGTCTTAAAAATGAGTTTTTGAAAATTTAAAACGAATTTTTTGAACTGAAAATTTAAATATGCCATGTGCGGTTTTTTTCTACTTTTTTCTTCTTCAGTTGAAAATTTTAATGTTTGGTTGAAAATTTAATTATTTTGTAAAAACTTTCTCTATTTCAAAAGAAAATTGATCCCTCTGGCTTAAAATTAATTTCTTTGGATTCAAAATTATTTGTTTTTTAATTTAAAATTATATTTTTTAAATTGAAATTTAACTGTTTCATGTTTAGTTGAAAATCAATCTTCTTCAGATGAAAATTCAACTAACTGTTTGAAAATTTATGTATTATGTTGAAACTTTGTCTTAAAAAAAAAATCTTTTTGGGTCAAAATTAATTACTCTAGCCTGGAAATTAGTTTTTTAAAATTAAAGTTAATTTTTTTAACTAAAAATTGAACAGTTTTTTGTTTGGTTGAACATCAATCTTCTTCAGTTGAAAATTCAAGTATTTGGTTAAAAATTTATTTATTTTGTCAAAACTTTATCTTTTTTGGTAGAAAATTATTTTTTTTTGGCTTAAAATTAATTTATTTGTATTGAAAATTAGTTTTTCTTATTTAAAATAAATTTTTGAGAATAAAAATGTAACTATTCCATGTTGAGTTTTTTTCTTCCTTTATCTTCTTTAGTTGAACATTTAACTATTTGAATTAAATTTTATTTATTTTGTTATAACTTTATATTTTTGGTTCAAAATTCGTTTCTTTGGTTTGCAGTTTTTTTTTTATTTAAAATGAATTTTAAAAAACGAAAATTGAACAATTTCGTTGTAAATTTATTTACTTTTGTTAAAACTTTGTCTTTTGTGGTAGAAAATAATTCTTTTTGGTTTAAAATTAATGTCTTTCGCGTAAAAATTAGGTTTCTTATTAAAAATTATTTTTTTTTTAATTGAAAATTCAACTATTCCATGTTTGGTATTTTCTTCTTTTTTCTTCTTCAGTTGAAAATTTAATCATTTTATTAAAAATTTATTTATTTTATTAAAACTTTGTCTTTTTTGGTAGAAAATTAAACTTTCTAGTTCAAAAGTATTTTTTTAGCTCAAAAGTTAGTTTTCTTTTAAATTAATTTTTTTAAACTGAAAATTAAACTGCTTAATGTTTGGTTGAATATCAATCTTGTTTAGTTGAAAATTCAACTAGTTGTTTGGAAATTTTTTAATTTTTTTGAAACTTTGTTTTTTATCAACTTAAAAGATACTAGACTAAAAATAATTACAATTTTTATTCCTAAAGATTCTTTTTTTTTAATATACTAGAACTAAAAATTTAACTATTCTTTGGCTTCAAAATAAGTTTTTTTTTTAAATTTAAAATTAATGTTTAAAAATGAAAATTGAACTGTTTCATGTTCGGCTAAACCTTTTTTTTCAGTTAAAAATTTGACTATTTCAGTAAAAATTTATTTATTTTCTTGAAACCGTCTTTTTTGGTAAGAAATGAATTTTTTGGATCAAAATTAATTTTTTTTAGTCAAAATTGAATTCTTAGGCTTTAAAATTAGTTTTTTCTTTTATTTAAAATAAATTTCTTAAATTAAAAATTTAACTATTCCATTTTTGTTTTTTTCTTCTTATTTCTTTTGCAGTTAAAAATTTAACTATTTGTTTGAAAATTTATTTATTTTGTTAAAACTTGATCTTTTTTTATGGAAAATTAATATTTTTGGATCGAAATCAATTTCGTGGGCTTGAAAATTTATTTTACATTAAATATTAATTTTTTATAATGAAAATTAAACTATTCCATTTTTCTTTTTTCTTCTTTTTTTTTCTTTAGCTAAAAATTTAACTATTAGGTTGAAAATTCTATCAGAAATTAAAATATTTGGTTGAGAATTTACGTATTTTATTAAAAATTATTTTTTTTCAATAGAAAATTAATCTTTTTAGTTAGGAGTTAATTTTTTAAATTGAAAACTAGTTTTTTAATTAAAAATTAATTTCAACAACTGAAAATTTCACTAAATTTTTTGTAAAAAATTTTTTCTGAAATACATTGAATCTTTTTGGAAGTCAATTCATATTTCTGCTTGAAATTTTAAACTATTTTTTTCTTGTTTTTTTAGTTAAAAATTTATCTATTTTGTTGCAAATTTGACTTTTTTTGGGTAAGAAAACAATCTTATTAGTTAAAATTAATTTTCTTTGGTTAAAACTTTTTTTTATGGAAAATTAATTTTTTAAATAAAAATTTAACTATTTCATTTTTCGTCGAAATTTTTTTTTGCAGACATATCTTTTTAGTTGAAAATTAGTTTTTTAATTCAATATTAATTTGTTTAACTGAAAATTTAACTAAAGTTTTTTGTTGAAAATTTCTTTCATATGCATTTAAACTTTTTGGATGGATTTTATTTGTTTGCTTGAAATTTTTAACTATTTTTTTTTTAATTTATTTTATTTGTCGAAGAACTTTTTTTTCATTTTAAAATCAAACTATTTTATTTTTTATTGTTTTTTCAGTAAAAGATTCATCTATTTGGTAGAAAATTAACCTTTTTGGTTGGAAAATTCAACAATTGAGTTGGAAATCCCATTGAAAAATAAAATAGTTTGTTAAAAATTGATATATTTTGCTCAAGATTATTCTGTTTTGGAAAAAAATTAATCTTTGTGCTTGATATTTTATTATACTTATTTATTCATTATTTATACATTATACTTACTCATAATTTTTTTCAATAATTTTTTTTTATAAAGAATCTTTTTTTCATTTATCTCTTTGATAAAAAATTTGTCTTTTTTTATACGAAATTATTCTTTTCGGTTAAAAATTCACCTTTTTGGTTAAAAATTCAACTATTTATTTAAAGATAAACTATTTTGTTGAAAATTTGTATTTTTGTGTTAAAAATTTAACTATTTGCTTAAAAAGTAATTTTTTATTGAAAATTAAAATTTTTTGATTGAAAGTTTAACTTTTTCGAAAAAAATTTGTCATTTTGATTTGAACATTAAGGAATTTAGTTTGAATATTTTTTTCTCGACCAAAAAATTTTATTCTAAAAAACTCAAAAATTTTGTTAAAATTTATCTTTTTGCATAAATTCAGTGTTTTTGATTTGAAATTAAAATTTTTTGTGATTTTAATATCAACTGTTATATTTTTCGTTAAAAATTTATCTTTTTTTTCTTGAAAATTCAAATACTTGGCTAAAAATTGAACTGCTTTGTTAAAAAAATTTTTTTTGAAGATAATTAATTTTTGTTGAAAGTTTGTTTCTTTGATTCACAATTGGTCTCTTCTGGTGGAAAATTAATCTTGCTGTTTGAAAATTCTTCTTTTTGGTTAAAAATTCAAATAGTTAATTGAAAATTAATTATTTTGTTGCAAATTCGTATTTTTATGTGAAAAATTTAACTATTTGATTAAAAACTAAATTTTTTATTGAAAATTACAATTTTTTCATTTAAAGCATAATTGTTTAGAAAAAAATTCGTCATTTTAATTTGAACATTGAAAAATTCAGTCAGAAATTTTTCTCTAGACTAAAAAATATTTATTGGTAAAAATGTATCTTTTTAAACTTATTGAAATGTTTTTTATTTGTAATAAAAATGTTTTGTGGTTGTAGTATCAATTATTATATTTTGCGTTACAAATTCATATTTTTTTGTTGAAAATTTAAATAATTGGTTAAAAATTAAACCATCTTGTTGAAAAATAATTTTTTTATTAAAGATTCTTAATTTTAGTTGGAAATTTATCTCTTTGATTAAAAGTTTGGCTTCTTTGGTAGAAATTTAATCTTCTTAGTTGAAAATTTACTTTTTTGGTTAAAAATTCAACTATTAGATTAAAAATGAACTATTTTATTGAAAATTTTTATTTTTGGGTTGAAAATTTAACTATTTCGTTAAAAATTTAATTTTTGTTAAAAATTCAACTGTTTTAAAAAAAAATCCACCTTTAAGAATTATTAATTTACCAATTTAGTTTGAAATTATTTTTCTTTCTTGACTAAAAATTCTTATGTTTGAAAAATCGACTATTTTGTTGAATTTATTTTCGAGAAGATTATAAATGTTTAGATTTTAAATTAAAACGTTTTGTCATTTTAATATTGACTATCAAATTTTTCGTAAATAATTAATTTTTTTTTTGGTTGACCCTTAAAATATTTTGTTAAAAGTTCATTTTTTGGTTGCAGATTCCTCATTTTAGTTAGTGTAAATTTTCATAGTTTCAAACTTAGGAAAAAAATTATATTCATTTTTTAAAAATATTGAGAGATTATTTAAAAAAATTTTTTTAAAACAATTTCTTGCTTTGTATGATCTTCTTTGTTTAAAATTCATTATTTTGTTGAATATTTATCACTTTAATTAAAAATTGTTCTCTTTGGTTGAAAATTTAACCATATTGTTGAAAATTCGTCTTTTTTTGGTTCAAAATTAATTTTTTTAACTAAAAATTTTGCTAATCCCAATTTTTTAGAAAATAAATCTCTTTTAGTTAAAAATTAAGCTGTTTGGTTAAAAATGTATACATTCGATTGAAAACGCTTTTATTTAATTGAAAATTCGTTTTTTTGGGTTGGAGATTAATTTTTTTCACTGAAAATTTAACTATTCTATTTTTTCTTGAAAATTTATATTTTTTAGTTGGAAATTTTACTACTTAGTTGAAAATTCATGCATTTGGTTAAATATTAAATTCTTTATTTAAAAATTCCTCTGTTTTGGTAGAAATTTTTCATTTTTGATCAAAATTGATTTTTGAGGATTCAACTATTTGATTCAAAATTTGTTTTTTTTTTGTTAAAAATTATTTCGTTCAAATCAAAATATAAATATTTCATTTTTGTTTAAAAATTGATCTTTTATTGTTGACAATTTGCCAATTTAGTTAAAAATTTCTTTTTTTTCAAAATTAATTTTTTTAACTGTGAATTTAACTATTTTATTTTCGATTAAAAAGTTATCTTTTTCAGTGGATATTTCAATTAATTAGTTGCAAATTCTTTTATTTTGTTAAAAATGAATTTTTTTTTGCGTTTAAATATTAATTTGTTGAAATTGAAAATTTAACTCATCCTTTTTTTGTTGAAAATTGATCTTTTTCAGTTAAAAATTAAACTATTCAATTAAAAATGTATTGATTTCATTAAAAATTCGTCTTTTCGGTCTATAAATTCAATTGTTTTGCCAGCATTTTTTAAAATGATAATTATTCATTGTTTTGTTGAGGATTGAAGTATTTCGTGGAAAATTCGTCTTTTTTTGTTTAAAATCAATTTTTTAAACTGAAAATTTAATCTAATTTCTTTCATTTTTGGTTGAAGATTGATGTCCTTGAGTTAAAAATTAAACTACTTGGTTGAAAATTTGAATCTTTTTCTGAAAATTCTTTTGTTTTATTGAAAATTGTTTTTTTTTTATTCAACTATTTCATTTTTGGTTAAAAATTGATGTCTTTAAGTTAAAAATTAAACTATTTAGTTGAAAATTTAAATCTTTTATCGAGAATTCTTTTATTTTATTGAAAATTGTTTTATTTTATAAAAAATTCTTTTTTTTGTATTGGGACCTAATTTTTCCAACTAAAATTTTTTACTATTTCATTTTTGGTTGAAAATTGATATTTGAGGTCTAAACTTCAACTTTTTATAAAAAAATTTATTTATTTGGTTTTAAAAATGAATCTTTTTCAGTAGGCATTTTTTTATTTTTAATAAAAATCAATCTTTGGTAAAGGATTTAACTATTTTATTAAAAATTCGTTTTTTTAGGTTGAAAATTATTTCTTTAAAATCAAAATATAACTATTTCTTTTTTCTTTGGAAATTAATCTTTTTAAAGAGAAAATTGAACGACTTGGTTATAAATTAATTAATTCAGTTAAAAATTCACTTTTTTCCGGTTGAAAATTAATGATTTTAACTAAAATTTCCAATACTTTATTTTTTGTTGAAAATTAACCTTTTTTATTTGAAAATTTAACAAATCAGTTAAAAAGTCCTTTTTTAAGATTCCAAATTAATTTTTTTAACTTGAAATTTAACAATTCTATTTTTTGTTAAAAATTTTTTGTTTAGTTGAAAATTGAACTATTCAGTTAGAAATTAATTAATTCAGTTGGAAATTAATTTTTCCTGTATTGGAAATTAATTACTTTAACTGAAAACTGAAATATTCCATTTTTGTTTAAAAAGTGAGCTTTGTTTTGTTAAAAATTTAAGATTTTTCCGGTTTCACGGTCCAACTTTAATGATTTTTGAAATAATTTTTTTAAAAAAAACAAAAATGGAAACTTTTATTTGAATATCGATAAAGCAGCTATTTAGGAAAGTTTTCTGATGGCCAAGAATTTATTTAAAAATTAATTGAATTTGTTATGAACAAATAAGTGAGTGAAAATTGATTCATGGGGATCGTCTCATTTTCGTATAATTTGGGTCCGATTCAATTTAAAAAAATTTTGATTTATTTTAACGTTACAACATCCTGATATCGATAATTATTTACAAAATTTGTTTATTTATGACAATTTATTAATTATATTTCATGAATGCAAATAAAAACGGCTTTTGTTTATAAATTGTTCTAATTACGTGCAAATAAATTTACGAATCACTGATAATACTTATGAATCTATGTGAAAAAATTTATTTATAATAAATTTAATAAATTTTTAAACAATTTCTACTCTTTAAGCTAACTTTTCTGGATAGCTGCTGCATTGATTTTAGGTATTTTGGATTTGATCCAAGTTTTTTTCAAAAACCGGTACTCTTCTAAAAAAAAATTTCCATCTTTATTGCTAAATAAAAAAATAATAAATTTTTTTTTAAAAATTTGGCCTCGACCGATCTATGTAAAAGTTTAATAGCTTTGATTTGTGCAAAATTAATAAAAATTGGATTAAAATTGTGGCGTGTATGCTGATTTCTCTAGATGCGCCTTTTTTTCCTCACTGTGTACCACTCCGTTTTTTTTGTAACTTCTAATTATTTTTATTATTATTCACTAAAAAGAACTTGGTCAATAAAAATAATTTTTAAAATAGCAAACTGAGTGACTCGATTAAAAAAAATTTTGTAGAGTTAGTAAGACAAGTAAAAGTGATTTAATTGTTCTGGTATGTATCACACGTAACGAGACGACCTTGGCCTTGAACGTATCAGCCCTCATGTGGACGAGTATGCGAAAAATGCGGGTGCACCGGTTGCATATGACGTTTTCGCAATTTACTTCCCTCTGAATTCTTTTTTCCCTTTTATGTTTTTTTTTGTTTTTTTTTCTATCAAATATATTAACTTCTACTTAAAATAGCCGTCATAAGAGATTTAACTATATTTTCTAATAAATTTAATAATAATTTTTTTAAAATTTATTTTGGACCATTGATGATAATTAGTTCATTGTTATTTTTAATCATTACTATTAATTTCAATAATTTAACAAATTAATTATTATTAATTATTATTACTAATTCATTATTAAAATAATAATAATAAAAATAACATGAATAAATCATTAATATTCAAAGACTAGAATTTTAATATTATAACATTCTTAACATAAAATCTTTTATAAAAAAAGTAAACAATTTCAAATTTAAATTTAAGATTCATTTATTTCAACCAAATATTTGATTTTTAAACCTTCAAAGGTCAATTCTCAACCAAATAATCGAATTTAAAAAAAAGAGATTAAACTTTACCAAAAAAAAAGTTACATTTTGAACCAAATACTTGAACTTTTTAGTTTAATTTTCAAAAAAACTAAAAATTTTTAATCTGAAAGAACGAATTATTAACAAAGCAGTTGAATTTTTGACCAAAAAATAATTTTTCAACAAAAGAGTTGGATTTTCAACATAATAATTAAATTTTCAACAAAATAGTTTAATTTTAATACATAAAAGTGAATTTTCAACTTAATAATTAAATTTTTTACAAGACATTTTGATTTTTTCAAATTGTCAATTTCCTATTCAACAAGGCGAATTTTTAACAAAATAGTTGAATTTTTGACCAAAAAAAT
>JAUELO010000244.1:2340296-2352348 GCA_032357855.1 Amphibolips quercusostensackenii | reverse complement strand
TCTCGTATCCTTTCCACTGCATACATCGCATCGACAACCGGATTGGTTAAGGTTTGGCGCGCATATTTTAAATAATTGAATGTGAAAAGCAATTGTATGCAGCAAATAATAAGAGTAAAGTTATTCAAAATAATTTTTCGCTTACAGGAAAGACTTTTAAAGTAAAATTTAAATTATTTTCAGATTTTCTCCTTAAAAATAAATTATCGATTTTAATTTCAAAGAAAGGAATATCTTTTTATCTTAAATGTGAATTTACAATAATTTATAATATTGTTATGCACTTTACATTTATTATTTGATGTAAAAATTTGACTTACACATTGAATAATTTTAAATAATCACACCAACGGTAACTAATCAGGTTGGCCCTCCGCGATGGGTCATTTGCTCTTCCATTGATGGTCGAAACGCGTGAAAAAAAAATGATCGTATTGACCATTCTAAAAGGATACCTTGCTATCCCTGACAGTCAGTCTGGCCTTCTTTCAACAGTCAAACTGGCCATAAAATAAGAGTCTCTCTCACTATGTCGAAAAAATTCTAAAAGGCTCTTTAGATTATCTAGAAGAACGGACTGGCTCTCCAAATTTTGACTATCTAGCTTTGACCATCCATTTTTCTCCATGTATATGCAATGATAATCAGACCCATAATAGCATACGCATCAACGATGTGGTTGCCAAGGACTGAACTAATCAGTACAATAAAATAACTGGAAAGCCTACAAATGGTTTTCTGCATAGCGATCACTGGTGCTGTGAAAAAAAAAACCAATAGCAGCTCTTGATTTCATCCTGAACATCCCGCCGTTGCACCTTTTTATAAGAAAAATTGGCGCAGCGGAGGCCTATAGACTTCTAGTAAGGGGTAACCTTAGTGATGTTGTAGTGACAGATTCACATGATATCAGTAAGCGCATGCCACACGAGGATATTATTCTCGATGTGCAAATTGATTTTATGTGAAGGAAACTATCGCAATCTAAAAATATTTCTTAAATCTTTTTGAATGTGCATTACTTGCAATAGGAATGATTTGATTCATGACGAGTATTATAATGTACAGTGGAACTTCGATATCTCGATTCGGAAGGGGGCCAAAAAAATTTCGAGTTATCAAAAATTCGAGTTATCAAAGAATTATGTCTAGACGAAAATACGTCCAAAATATTTACTAAGCACAATATGAGAAAAGAGCAGAATGTAGGCAAAGGCCTAGAAATATCAGGATTTATAAATACTAAACGAGTTCATGTTTGATATTAAAATATATATCGAAATATTATGTTAAGAGATCTTGAAGTTTTTTTGACCAGGTATTAATTAATTTAAAAGATGTAACGGTTTGTGTTCTACTGGTCCATATATTTTATTTTATTACTTTTTAAAAGTCATGAAGCTTTCGTTCTCCGATGGAGAACCTCTTCAGTAAAATGTGTCAACATTATAGGTTCATCGATTCGTTTTGAGTCAACACATCTTTTCTATTTTCACATTAACTTTAAATTATGAGAATGAGAACATTTGTACTACAAAAATCGATTTTTAAAATAACATGAATGGCGATAACTTTCTTACTCTGTGATAAAATGTATAAATATAATGAGTCAATGGATTCGTCTCGGGCCAAGAAATGTTTTATATTTTTGCATCAACTTTAAATTATGTTAAAAAAAAAGTTTAGTATGAAAAAACCGTAGTTTCCAATTTTATGCATTGCTATAGCGTTTTCACTCTTCAACAAAATGTATCAACATTATAGGTTAATCGATCCGTCTCGAATTAACACATTTTTTCTATCATTGCATAAACTATATATTATGAGAATGAGAACATTTTGACTATAAAAATCGACTTTTGAAATAATATAAATAGCGATAACTCTTTTACTCTTTAATAAAATATATTACCATTATAGATCAATCGATTCGTTTCGAACCAAGGAATCCTTTAAGTTATTGCATAAACTTTGAATTATGTTAAACAAAAATGTTTCAGTACAAAAAAACCGTATTTTCAAATTTTATGCATTACCACAGCCTTTTTACTCTTCAACAAAATGTATCAACATTATAGGTCAATCAATTTGTTTCAAATCAACACTTTTTTTTTTATTCTCGCATCAGCTTTAAATTACGAGAATGTGCACATTTTACTATAAAAATCGATTTGAAAAAAAAATATAAATAGCCAAACATTCCTACTCTTTGATAAAATGTATTTTTATTATAGGTCAATCGATTCATCTTGAAACAAGGAATCTTTTATGTTCTTGCATCAACTTTAAATTATGTTGAAAAAAAGTTGTACTATCAAAAAACCATACTTTTAAATATTTTGCATTACCATAGCTTTTTTGCTCTTTAATATATTGTATCAACATGATAGGTCAATCGATTCGTCCCGAGCATTATATTTTTTTCATTATATTTTCATTATATTTTTTTAAATCTTTTCTATTCTCACATCAAGTTTAAATTATGGGAACACTTTAACAATAAAAATCGATTTTACACATAATATAAATAGCGATAACTTTCTTACTATTTGATAAAATGTATTAATATTACAAGTCAATAGATTCGTCTTGAACCAAGGAATCTTTTATGTTTTTGCATTTACTTTAATTATGTTAATGAAAAAAGTTTCACTATTTAAAACCGTAGTTTTGAATTGTATGCATTACCATAGCCTTCTCACTCTACAATAAAATGTATCAACATTATACGTCGATCGATTCGTCTCGAATCAACACATTTTTTCCATTCTCACATCAACTTTAAATTATGAGAATGAGAACAATTTTATTATAAAAATCAATTTTTAAAATAATATAAATAGCGATAACTTTTTTACTCTTTGATAAAATGTAATAATATAATAAGTTAATGGATTTGTCTCGAACCTAGAAATCGTTTATAGTTTTGCATCAACTTTGAATTATGTCAAAGAAGAAAGTTTTACTATAAAAAAACCATAGTTTCAAATATTATGCATTACCATAGCTTTCTTACTCTTCAATATATTGTATCAACATTATAGGTCAATCGATTCGTCTCGAATCAACACATTTTTCTTATTCTCACATCAACTTCAAATTATAAGAATGAGAAAATTTTTATTATAAAAATCGATTTTCCAAATTATACAAATAGCGATAACTTTCTTACTCCCGGATAAAATGTATTAATCTTATAGGTGAATCGATTCGTCTTAAACCAAGGAATCTTTTATGTCCTTGCATCAACTTTAAATTATGTAAAAAAAAAAGTTTTACTGTGAAAAACCGATTTTCAAAGTATAATACAGTGCTAAAAAAATGCAATTGAAAATTGCAGAAATCCTTCAGTCAGTTTCAAGGTATTAGCGGTTAAAGTAAGCCTTCCGAATTTCATCAAATTATCTGCGACTGTTTTCAAGTTATCGTGTTCACAAAAAAGTGTGACATCCCCACACATCAACACACACACACACACACACACATCCGGACATTTGTTTAAAACATTGTATTTGACATTTATAAAAAGACGAGCGCTTAATTAAATGAAATGAAAAATTTTCAAAAATGTCACCATTACAAAGGTGGTACAAAGTAAATTTCTTATTAAAAAATTGAACATCTTTGTTGAAAATTTATTATATTCTTTGAAGAGCCAACTCTCTTGCTGAAAAATTAACTATTTTGTTATGAATTGTTTTTTTAAAATCATTTTTGCAACTTAAAATTTTAACATTCCATTTTTTGTTAATAACTCTACAATTTGGTTAAAAATTTATATATTTTATTGCAAATTTATCTTCTTTGGTAAAAAAATTAATCTTTGCTGAAAATTTACCAATTTCGTTTAAAATTGATGAATTTTATTGTACGTTCGTTTTATTTTGGTGCAAAGTTAAAATTTTTTAATGAAAATTGAACTTATTCGTAAATAATTAATTTTCTTATTTGAAGATTCATCTCTTTTGCTGAAAATTGAACTATTATGTTGAAATGTTTTTTTAAATAATTTTCTTAACCAAAAATTTAAATATTTTATTTTTGGTTAAACCTTAACAATTTGGTTAAAAATGTATATATTTAATTGTAAATTTATCTTTTTTAGTACAAAATTAATCTTTTCGGTTCAAAATTCCGCTATTACTTGATTAAAGATTTAACTTCTTTGTTAAAAATTGATTTTATTAATTGCAGATCCAACTCTCTGGTTGAAAATTTATCTACTTTTTTAGATTAATTTTTTTTTTGTTAATAATTTTTGAACTGAAAATTTCATTATTTTGTTTTTAGCTAAAAGTTAATCGTTTTAAGTTAAAAATCCAACAATTTCGTTAAAAATTTAAGAATTTTATGTCTTTTCTGGTACAAAATTAATTTTCTTGATTTAGAATGAAACTTCTTTGTTAAAAATTCATTTAATTATTTAAAGATCTATCTCTATGTTGAAAAATTCCACTACTTTTTTCGATTTATTTTTTAAAATGAATTTTCCAACTTAAAATTTATTTATTTTGTTTGCCGTTGAAAATTGATAGTTTTTAGTTGAAAATTAAAGAATTTTGTTAAAAATAGATAAATTTAACTGTAAGTTCGTCTTTTTATGTACAAAATTAATTTTCTTGATTAAAAATTGAATTTCTTTGTTAAAAATTTATTTTGTTATTTAAATAGTCAGATAAGAATCTAAGTGTTTAGTTAAAAATTTTTTTAAAAATAATTTTTCAACTAAAAATTTTATTTTTCTGTTTTTGTTTGAAAATTTAACAATTTGATTAAAAATATATTTTTTTTATTTTAAATTTATTTTTCTTTGTAGAAAATTAATCTCGTTGAAAAAAATTTAGTTAATACTCGGTTGAAACTTTACACAAGAATTATAAATTATTTAAACAATTTTAATAATCAAATTCAGAGTTCGACTATTTTTCAACGAATAGACTCAATTTAATTACGGAATCAACTAAGAATGTCTTTTAGTATTTTATTACGAATAATGAAAAATAGATTCTACTTTGCAATTATTTAAACAATTTTCATACACAAATTGACAGTTTGGATATTTTTTTAAATGAAAAGGCTCAATTTTTCTTTATGAAATCGACTAAAATTGTCTTTCAGGTGGCTCCTCACTATGACACTTTTGTTGTCTATAAAAAATTGTTTAACTCATTTATAATTATTGTTAATTAAGAAAACATCACAGCAAAAAGTTATCAAAAATACATTATTAGTTTGTTCCATAAAAAATAAGCTTATTAAAAAAAAACAGCCAAATTTCTAAATTTGTTTATGAAAGTTGTTTAAACAATTGAAAATTCTCATAAATTTTCAAAGTCTCATAGTGAACACTCATCTAAAAGACATTCTTAGTTGATTTCGTGAAAAATTGAGCCTATTCGTTGCGAAATAGCCAAACTCTAAATTTGTTTATGAAAATTGTTTAATTAATTAATCGTTTTCGTAAATTTGAAAATTAATAAAGCATATAAGAAATTATTTATTAAATCTGATTTGTTTATTTATATATAAACGAATTATTAATTGAAATTTTCATTTTTAATTAATAATTTTATAATATGCTTGATTTTTAATACCTCATAAAATTCTTTAATTGTTTATATACATTTTGTAAACAAAATACAAAAATTCGTAAATTTTTAACTGGTCAATTTCATTTTCTTAACGGAATCAGTTTTAAATTAATCAGGAAATTCCTTCCCTTATGATAGTTTACCAAACTATAATTGTTTATTTTACGAACCATTTTGTTAAAAAATTCACAATTTTTAACCAAACAATTGAATTTACAAAAAATAATAATTTTTAAACAAATAGTTAAAATTTAAATAAAAAAAGATGAATTTTTACACAAGACAGATGCATTTTTATTAAAACAGTATAAAAAATTTAATTAAATAATAAACAGTTTAACAATCTAATAATAAATTTATTCATTTGGTTGAGACTTCACCTGTCTTGATAAAAATTTGTCTTTTTGGGTTAAGAATTTTACTATTTGGTTGACAATTAGCTTTTTTGTTTGAAGTTCGTTTTTTTTTTTTAAACTAAAAATTTAATTGTTTCATTTTTTGTGCAAATTTGTCTTCCTAGTTAAAAATAATTTCTTTTGTTGAAATTTCAATTTTTGTTAGAAAATTAATCTTTTTCGTTAAAAATTCAATCTTTTGATTGAAAATTAATAAACGTTGTAAAAAATGTATGATTATTTGAAAATTTTTTGTTGAAAATTCGTATTTTTAGGTGGTTAAAAATTTTTTCTTAAATAACATAATTTTTATCAGAAAACTACATTATTCCATTTTTTGTTAAAAATTTATTTTTTCGTTTAAAAATTCTATTATTTAATTGCAAATTAAAAAAATATTGTAAAAAATTTAACTATTTGGTTAACAATTAAATCATTTGTAAAAAATAAATATTGTGTTGAAAATTTGTATTTTTTGGTAAAAAATTATTCTTCTTGGTTAAATTTTTTTTTCAATCTAAATACTTTTTCGAAAATTATACCAGTTTGTTAAAAATTTATTTTTTGATTGAAAAAATTTGGATTAGTTGAAAATTGTGCTATTTTTGTAAAGCTTGCTTTTTCTTGTTGAAAATTAATTTTTTAAATTTTAAATGGAACTGTTTCATTTTCAATTAAAAATTTATTTTTTTAGTTGAAAATTTATGTACTTAGTAGACAATTCAGGTATTCCAATAAAAATTTTTCTTTTTCATTTAAAAAATTAGGATATAATTTTCGTGAAAAATCATCCTATTTAAAGAAGAAATTAAACTTTTTCATTTTGGTTTTGAAATTTCTTATTTTTCTTACTTGAAAAAATTAAAATGTTTGTCAAAAAATGTATTAAATTTGTTAAAAAATCGACTTTTTAAATAGAAAGAAGCAGAAAAAATTTTGAAAAAAATTTTTGTGAGATATTATCACTCAATTACAATATTAGTCTAAATAATTTTTGGAAGAAGTTATTGCTTTTTTAACGATTATCACGATTACGATTATTAAAATTTAACAAATACTTGAGACAAATAATTTGTCCAAAAACAAGAAAAAAATCTTCCTCAGCCCGGATTCGATCCACTCATCTACAGTATCGTTCCCGGTTCAAAAAAAAATTGTCTAAAGTAATCGCCAAGCATCGAATTTCCATTGATTAATATTAGTCTAAATATAAAGTTATAAAATAATATTATCATTTTAAATATTTGAGTGGAAAGCAGTATTCTTAGAATCTGAGAAATCGACTCATTTCGAGAATTGGATACAAAATATCGTTTTATCTGACTAAAAAGTTCGAGTGCAAGATTTATGATACAATTTCAAGCTGTGGCAAGTTGAAACAGGCTTTCCTACAAACACAGAAATATTTGATAGTAAGTATCGTTATCAAAACAAATGCGTCTATCTTATATCCTGCACTATGTAATATAATTCATCACGAATAATAGTGAATTTATGAGAGCCTCTTATCTCGCATCGAGTTATGTCAACTGCTCGAACAAATTAATTGAATACGTCTTTCGGAAACGGCAGATAACCCTCGGAAGGCTTTTAAATTGGGGTCAAAACCTAATGTCATCCGAGCTTATGTGACACACAATTTTTTATTCCTCCCTGCTAATTTATACTAAAGTCAATTTATATTCAAATTATTTAAAATTATGCAGAGTGTGAGTAAATGATGACTTTTAAGACCTTGGATACTAATAAGCCCGATTAGAGAGCTTTACATAGTGACTTTTTAAAACTCTCCACCTGGGCTGATTGCTAGAGAGATTGATCAGAGACCTGGGTCAGAGCCGTGCTGCGGATTGGCCATAGATTTCAAGTCCAGAGCGTCAAAATTAGTATTTGTCCTAGGGGCCGTCCATAAACTATGATACCTAATAACATTTTTAATTTCGATCAAGATTGAAAAAAGATTTTTGCTTTAAAAATTTTTTAAATTATGCAAAGTGTAAGTGAATGATGACTTTTAAGACCTTGGATACTAATAAGCTCGAGTGGAGAGCTTTATATGGTGACTTTGTAAAACTCTTTACCTGGGCTGATTGCTAGAGAGATTTATCAGAGACCTGGGTCGGAGCAGTGCTGCGGATTGGCCATAGATTTCAAGTCCAGAGCGTCAAAATTAGTATTTGTCCTAGCGGCCGTCCATAAACTATGATACCTAATAACATTTTTAATTTCGATCAAGATTAAAAAAAGATTTTTGCTTTAAAAATTTTTCAAATTATGCAAAGTGTAAGTGAATGATGACTTTTAAGACCTTGGATACTAATAAGCCCGAGTGGAGAGCTTTATATGGTGACTTTGTAAAACTCTTTACCTGGGCTGATTGCTAGAGAGATTGATCAGAGACCTGAGTCGGAGCAGTGCTGCGGATCGGCCATAGATTTCAAGTCCAGAGCGTCAGAATTAATATTTGTCCTAGCGGCCGTCCATAAACTATGATACCTAATAACATTTTTAATTTCGATCAAGATTAAAAAAAGATGTTTACTTTTTAAAATTTAAAAAAATTTTTAAAAATAGAGAAAATTATTTCCCTAATTGATTAATAAACTTCATTTTAAATTCTCACTAGGTATCAAATGTATTTCGAAACTGGCCCAATTAAATTTTTTGATGAGACCAAAATTCAAAAAGTTCGAGCATTTTCAAAATTTGATATATAATTTATGAAGAGTTTTAGAAATATTCTCTTTAAGATTTGTTTTTTAAAAATCACTTAAAAATTTTACAGGAATCTAATGATAATTTTATCATCTTAAAACTAGAATTTTTCTTACAATTTTTGTATGTTAAATATTGTTTTTAATTAATTTTTTAAGAAAGAAATGAATGAATTGTAAGTTTCTACGAATTTTAATACAAATTTTTTTCTTATTTCTTACCTTTCAAAATGCTTAAAAGGCTTAGAAATTTTATGTTCGACATCTTTAAAAATCTAAATTGTGTTTTAAATGTTTTGAAGTCTTTTCACGTTTTAAATTATTTTAGAATCTTTTCAAACTTCTAAATATATTTTAAACTTAATCAATTATTTTTCAAATCAATAATTTTTAATTGTCATTTTTTTTATATGAATTTTTTAAAAATATTTTAAAATAATTTTTCAAAATAAAAAATAATTTTTTATTTACCCAAAAAACTGAAGAAAATTGTTTGATTTTTGTGAAACCTTTAAACATCGTTAAAAAGGTTTGAAATTTTTTAATTGTTGTTTTAATTTCAAATAACAATAACTTAAAAAATTACGACAGAAAAATTCTGGAAAATGAATTTTCCGACACTGTGAAATTTCCGAATTTGAAAATTCCCAAATAATGAAATTCCCGAATAATAAAATTACGAAGCAGTATGTGATATTACCAAATTGAAGAATTTTCGAATAAAAAAATTGCCGAATTCAAAAAATTAAATTTTTTGATAAATATTATTTATTTTTAAAAAATACAATGATCAAGTATTTTTATAAAAAAATTTTTAATTTTTAAGATTTCTAAAATTATTATCTGAATGTAAATAAAAATAATTAAAAAAGTATATTTCCGAATAAAATCATTTTTCAATTATTTTTATTTTTAATTAAAACAATAATTTGAAAAATTACATCTGAAAAATCCGAAAAATAACACTTTGGACACTGTAAAATCCCTGGATTTGAAAATTCCCAATTAATAAAATTCCCAAATAATACAATTTCCGAATAATAAAATTCCCGGACAGTTTATGATATAACCGAATTTGAGACTTTTCGATGAATAAAATTTGCGACATGCAATTGCCGAATTTAAACAATTAACTGTTTTTATAAATATTATTTAATCAAAGCACAATGATCAAATATTTCAATAACAAAATTATTTTTAATGTTTAAGGTTTCTAAAATTACTGTTTAAATTTAAAATAACAATAATCGAAAAAATGTATTTCTGAATTACATTTTTTTTAATTATTGTTATTTCAAATTAAAACAATAGTTTGAAAAATAACGACTGAAAAATCCAGAAAAATAAAATTTCTGGCACAGTTATATTTCTGAATTTAAAAATTTCCAAATATTTATAATTCGGCAACTGTCTGTCATGAATTTTATTATTCGGGAATTTTATTGTTCGGGAATTTTATTGTTCGGAAACTTTCCGTTTCAGAAATTTTATTTTTCGGGATGTTTCATTCGTGCCGAAAATTGGCGAATTTAAACAATTAATTTTTTTTATAAATATTATTTATTAAAAATACTATAATCAAGTATTAAAAAAAATTATTTTCAATGTTGGAAGTTTCTTAAATTATTTTTTGAATTTAAAATAAAAACAATTGCAAAAAATATATTTTCGGATGAAATCTGTTTGAATTATTGGTATTTTAAATTTGAACAATAATTTAAAAAATTACGAACAGCTTATAATATTACCAAATTATAACATTTCTGAATGATAAAATTCCCGAATTGAAAAATAACCTAATAATTAAATTTCTAAATTGAAAAATTCCCGTATAATAAAATTCTCACAAAAAAGTTGAGGAATTATAAAATATCAGAACTGGAAAACTTCAAATTTAAACAATTAAATTTTTTTATAAATATATTTTATTAATTGAAAAAACAATAATGAAATATTGTTTTAAAGAATTATTATTTCTCAAAAAAGAAACGTCACCCAGAATTGTATTATTTTTAATTATTGATATTTTAAATTGAAATAATAATTTTTGAAACTTCAAACATTATAAATAGTTCTTTAAAATAATATTTTATTATTGCATTTAAAAAAAAAAAATATATTTATAAAAAATTCAATTGCTCAAATTCCGTCACTCAGAAATATATAATTGATAATTATGGCTATTTCAAATATTAATAATAATTTTCCAAACCTTAAACATTAAAAATTATTCTTTAAAATAATGTTTTATTAATGCATTTTTAATAAATAAAATATATTTATAAAAATTATTTAATTTTTTAAATTCGTTCACCCTAAAATAAATTATTTCGGGAATTTCCTCATTCGAAAATTTTTAATGTTGGTAATTTTTAAATTCTGTAATATTATAAACTGTTCGGGAATATTATTTTTCGGAAATTTTACAGTGTCAGGAATTTTATTATTCTAGAATTTTTCAATTCGTTATGATTTAAATTTTGTAATATTATCAACTGTCGGGATATTGGTTATTCGGTGATATTATAATCTGTTCGGGAATATTATTTTTCGGTAATTTTACAGGTTAGGAATTTTATTAATTGTGAATTTTCCAATTTGGGGATTTTACAGTGTCAGGAATTTTATTATTCTAGAATTTTTCAATTCGTTATGATTTAAATTTTGTAATATTGTTAACTGTCGGGAATTTGGTTATTCGGGAATTTCAGTGCCAAGTACTTTATTATTCGGACACTTTCAAAGTTGGTAATTTTAAAATTTGGTAATATTATAAACTGTTGAGAATTTTATTTTTCGTGAATTGTACATTGTTAGGAATTTCATTATTCGAAAATTTTTCAATTCGGTAGTATCATAAGCTGTTCTGGAACTTTTAAAGTCATCAATTCTCAAATTCGGTAATTTTTAAATTTGGTAATATTATAAACTTTTGGGAATTTGATTTTTTGGTAATATTATATACTGTGTACGGGAATATTATTTTTAGAAAATTTTACAGTGTCGAGTTTTATTATTCGGGAATTTTTTAATTTGTTCATTTTTAAATTGCGGCAATTTTAGAATTTAGTAATATTATAAATTGTTCGGAAATTTTATTATCTGGGAATCTGACAGTGTTAGGGATTTGATTATTTGCGGATTTTTCCAATTCAGTAATTTTATTAATTGGAAATTTTTCAATTCGGGAATTTTACAGTGTCAGGAATTTTATTATTCAGGAATTTTCAAAGTCGGTAATTTTCAAATTCTCTAATATTATAAATCGTCAGGAATTTTATTTTTCGGGCATTCTACAAAGTTAGGAACTTCGTTACTCGAAAATTTTTAATGTTGGTAATTTTTAAATTCT
>JAUELO010000244.1:2296908-2321387 GCA_032357855.1 Amphibolips quercusostensackenii | reverse complement strand
GATTCCAAAGAATTTCAAAGATTTGAAAAATTTCAAAAGATTTCAAATATTTCAAAATATTTGAAAAGATTTCAAAGATTTTGCAAATATAAAAAAAAAATGCTCAAAGATTTTGACGATCACAGAAATATTTCAAAGCATTGCAAAAGATTTCAGAAGATTTTACGAAGATTTACAATTATTTCAAAATATTACAAAAATTTCACGAAAATTCAAAACAATTTTACAATGATTTCAAAAGATTCTAAAGATGTTAAAAGATTTTAAAGATTTCAAAAAATTTAAAAGATTTCAAAAATATTTCAGATATTTCAAGGATTTCAAAAGATTTCAGATTTTTAAAGATTTTTCAGAGGATTTTAAAACATGCACAAAAGCTACAACAATTTCACAAATACTTGTAAAGTTTGCAAATATTTCAAAAGGTTAAAAAGATTTTAGAAGATTTCAAAGATTTTACTGAGATTTCATAAAATGTTTTAAAAGTTTTTACAAGTATTTTAGAAAATTTCCAAGATTTCAAAATTTTTCAGAAGATTTCAAAAACTTCAAAGATTATAAAAAATTCAAAAAATTTTACACAAAGATTTTGAAGATTCTAAAAAGTTTAAATATTTAAAAAGTTTTCAGAAGATTTTATTAATTTCCTTAAGACTTTAAAAGATTTCAAAAGAATTCAAAATGTTTAAGAATATTTCGCAAAGATTTCAAAGATTCCAAGAGAATTGTCAGATTTTAAAAATTTCAAAAGATCTCAGCAGATTTGAAAGATTTCAAAGATTTCAAAAGGTTTCGAAGATTAGAAAAAAAATTTAAATATTTAAATAAATTGCATAAGATTTCTAAGATTTTAAAGATTATAAAAAATGTTAAAGATTTTATAGATTTTAGAAGATGTCAAAAGATTTTGAAGCTTTCAAAGATTTCAAAAGATTTCAGAAAATCGCAAAATATTTCAAGATATTCCACAAAGGTTTTAAAGATTTTAAAAAATTTCCAAGATTTCAAAAGATTCCGGAAGATTTAAAAAATTTCACAAAAACTTTTAAGATTTCAAATATTTTAAAAGATTTCAGAATATTTTAAAGATTTCAAAATATTTCAGGGAATTCAAAAGATTAAAAAAAATTATGTAAAGATTTCAGTCAGATTTCAAAGACATACGTGAAGATTTCACAAAGATTTGAACAATTTCACAAATGCTTAGATGATTGCAAAAGAATTCAGAAGATTTCACTAAGATTTCAAAGATTTCAGATAACTATTGATTTCAAATATTTCAAAAATTTCCAGATTTCAAAAGATTTTAAAGATTTTCAAAGATTTCAAAAGATTTCGAAAATTTTACTAGGATTTCAAAATGCTTTAAAAGATTTCAAAAATTACAAAAAAATGTAATAATTTCGAAGGTTTCACCAAAATTTCAAAAATTTGAAAGATTTAATAAAAATTTCACACATTTCACAAAAATTTCAGAGGATTGCAAAAGATTTAAGAAGATTTTACAAAGATTTTAAAGATTAAAGAAATTTTAATGATTCCAAAGATTTCACAAGACTTTCAAGGATTTCAGAAGATTTCAAACATTGTTCATAGATTTTACAAAAATTTTAAAAGATTTCAAAAGATTTCAGCAAATCGCGAAAGATTGCAAAAGATTTCAAAAATTTCAAAGATTATAAAAAATTTTTAAGATTTTACAGATTTTAAAAGATTTAAGAAGATTATAAAGATTCCAAAGATTTCAAAAGGTTTTAGAAAATCGCAAAAGATTTCAGGAGACTTCACAAAGATTTTTAAAATTCTAAAAAATTTCCAAGATTTCAAAAGATTCCGGAAGATTCAAAAAATTTCACAAAAACTTTAAAGATTTCAAATATTTTAAAAGATTTCAGAAGATTTCAAAGATTTCAAAATATTTCAGTGGATTCAAAAAATTAAAAAAAAATTATGCAAAGATTTTAGACAATTTCAACAATTTCACAAGTGTTTAGAAGATTGCAAAAGATTTCAGAAGATTTCACCAAGATTTCAAAGATTTCAGATAACTTTTTTGATTTCAAATATTTCACAAAAATTTCTAGATTTCAAAAGATTTCAAAGATTTTCAAAGATTTTAGAAGAATTCATAAATTTCATTAAGATTTAAAAATGCTTCAAAAGATTTCAAAAATTACAAAATAACTTAATGATTTCAAAGGTTTCACGAAAATTTCAAAAATTTTAAAAGATTTTATAAAAATTTCACAGATTTCATAAACATTTTAAAGATTTTTAAAGATTTTAGAAGATTTAAAAAATTTTATAAGGATTTCCAAGGATTTCAAAAATTTGAAACATTCCGTAAATATTTCAGAAAGATTTCAAATAAATTTGCAAAGATTTCACAAGGATTTTAAAGATTTAAAAAGATTTTAGAAGATTTCACAAAAATTTCACAGATTTCACAAAAATTTTTAACATTTTTAAGGATTTCAGAATATTTCAAAATTTGTATTAAGATTTCAAAAGATTTCAAAAGATTTAAAAGATATAAAAGATTTTGAGAAAATTTCAGAAAAATTTCAAAGAAATTCGCAAAGATTTCACAAAGTTTTAAACGATTTCACAAAAATTTCAGAGGATTGCAAAAGATTTAAGAAGATTTCCCAAAAATTTTAATGATTAAAAGAAATTTTAATGATTCCAAATATTTTACAATACTTTAAAGGATTTCAGAAGATTTCAGAAGAATTCAAACATTTTTCATAGATCTTACAAAAATTTCAAAAGATTTAACAAGATTTCAGAAAATCGCAAAAGATTGCAAAACATTTCAAAAATTTTAAAGATTATAAAAAACTGGAAAGATTTTACAGATATTAAAAGATGTCAGAAGATTTTAAAAGGTTTCAGAAAATCGCGAAAGATTTCAGGAGATTTCACAAAGATTTTAAAAATTCTAAAAAATTACCAAGATATCAAAAGATTCCGGAAGATTAGAAAAATTTCACAAAAACTTTAAAGATTTCAAATATTTCAAAAGATTTCAGAAGATTTCAAATATTTCAAAATATTTAAGGGGATTAAAAAATTTAGAAGATTGCAAAAGATTTCAGAAGATTATACCAAGATTTCAAAGATTTCAGATAACTATTGATTTTAAGTATTTCAGAATAATTTCCAGATTTCAAAAGATTTCAAAGATTTTCAAAGATTTCAGAAGATTTCGAAAATTTTATTAGGATTTCAAAATGCTTCAAAATATTTCAAAAATAAAAAAAAAATTAAATGATTGCAAAGGTTTCACGAAAACTTCAAAAATTTTACAAGATTTTATAAAAATTCCACACATTTCACAAAAATTTTTAGGATTTGTAAAGATTTTAGAAGATTAAAAAATTTTATGAGGATTTCAAAGGATTAAAAAAATTTGAAACATTCCGTAAATATTTCAGAAATATTTCAAAGAAATTTGCAAAGTTTTCACAAGGATTTTAAAGATTTAGAAAGATTTCAGAAGATTTCAAAAAATTTCAAAAGATTTCAAAGATATAAAAGATTTTGAGAAGATTTCAGAAAAATTTCAAAGAAATTCGCAAAGATTTCACAAAGTTTTTAACGATTTCACAAAGATTTTAGAAGATTGCAAAATATTTCAGAAGATTTCACAAAGATTTCAAAGATAGACAAAATTTTCAATGATTCTAAAGATTTTACAAAACTTTCAAGGATTTCAGAAGATTTCAGAAGATTTTATACATCTTTCATAGATTTCACAAAAATTTCAAAAGGTTTCAGAAATTTTATTATAATTTCAGAAGATTTTGAAAGATTTCATAGATTTCAAAAATTTCAAAGACTTTGCAAATTATTTCAGAAGGATTTCAAAGAAATCCGCAAAGATTTCACGAACATTTCAACGATATCACAAAAATTTTAGAAGATTGCAAAAGATTTTAGAAGACTAATCCATGATTCCTATCTCACTTATTTAAACACGATCATTTCACAACACTTCTCCGACACAGTTCGCTCATCAATATCTCTAGTAATCATCCCAGTCGACGAGATTCACAAAGTCACCATGTAAAGCTTTCAAAAAATATTTCAAAGATTGCTCAACTATTTTTCATTAGAGGGGATTAGAGAGGACGGAGTGGAAGAAGTACTAAAAAGGATTGACGCTAAAGTAGAGATAAAGAAAGTGCGAAGTGTAGAAAGGGAAGAGCGAAGAGGGGAGAGAATAGTTCTGGTGAAATTGCAGAAATAAGAACATAACAAGGAAGTAATGACAACGAAGAGGGTGTTATATGGAAGCTCGGAGAAAATATAGGATAATGTAGTAGAGAGGAATATGCAGTATAAGTTAAGGAAAATAGCGAAAGAGGAAAGCAAAAAGAGAAGAACATGGGTTAAGTATGGGAGAATACAGATAGGTGTATAGTGGGATGGAGACTCGGACAGGGAAGTGTTAGTAAAAAATGAGGTGTCAGGAAACTAAGGGAGAAGGAAATGGAAGATATAGAAATAAGAAATAGTAGGTAACAAAAAGAGAAGAGAAAAGAAATTAGGGAAGATTGGAGGATATGCTAGTGGAATATAGCAGGCTAAGAAAGAGAAGATAGGAAGTTTATGAGAAATTGGACACAATGGGATGTAGTAGTAATGATGGAGTGGCTAGATGAAAAGGGATAGGAAAGAGTAAAGGAAGGATTACCAAGAGATTGCAAATGCCAGGTTAAAAATTCAAAGAGGAAGAATACAAAAGGGAGAAGGATAAAAAAACAAAAAAGGATAAACAAAAGATGAAAGAATAAAAAGAAGGATTAATTAATTAGGCTTATAGAAGGAGAAGATTTAAATGCGAGAACAGGAGATAAAGAGAAAGGGAACGGGGTGAAGAGAGAGGGAAATAATCTGAAGACAAGATACTAAGTAGGGATGGAAAGAAATTGTTAAAGATCTTAGAGAAGATAGGATGGTTTATCCTAAACGGGAATATAGAGGGCGATGAGGAAGGGAGATATACACGTTCAAGAGGAAAAACAGGAAGGGTGATTGATTATGTGGTAGTGGACGATGAGGTAAGAGAGAAGGTCAAGAAACTAGAAGTGGGGAATTATGTAGATTCGGATCACTTTCCCATAATGGTGACATTAGAGGGAGAAAAGAGTGATGACAATAAGGCTTAAAAGGAAGCAAAAGTAAAAAGAGCAGGAAGAGGGGATTGGTCAATGACAGGTAAAGAACTGTTTAAGGGAAAGGTTAGTAATATCAGAATCGGAAAAGGAAATGTAAACGAGGAGATAGAAATAATGATGGAGAAATAAAAAAATGTTGTGGTTCACAAGTAAAAAAGAAGTTAAGGAAGCAGAGGATAGAAGTGGATAAGATAAGAAATGTAAACAGAAGAAGGAAGTGAGAAAGGAATTAAGAAAATGGATACTAAGTAGTGTAATAAAAAAAAGAGGAGGAGAATAAAAGGTTTGAAGAAGAGGCAGAGAACGTTAGGAAGGAAAAAGAGTCTTGGAAGGTGGTAAATATAGAGAGAAGAAGAAAGGAACAAGTAAACTACTAGGAGTGGTAGAGACGGAAATTAGGAAAGGAGGAAACTATGGTCTGTAAATATTGAGGGATAGAATTAAAGATGCACGGATAATGTGCAGTAGAGTATGGAGAGGAGAGAGTTGACCAGAGTTATGGAAGGAAGGAGAAGTGGTACCCATGGTGAAGGAAGGTAAAGGGGAGGAGGTGAAAGATTACAGAGGATTAATAAAGAGTGGATAATTAAAGATAGTATCGGAATTTTTTAGAGAAACAAAAAGCAGGGTAAAGGTAGAAGAGGAAGAAGGAGATATGCGGGCTTAATTGCAGGATTAGAGAAATACTTATATGGAAAAAGTTGAATTTAAATGTCGAAAAGACAAAGAAAATGAGGTTTAGAAAAGGAGAGAAAAGAAAGAATGGACAAGAATATGAAAAGGAATAAAATAAGAAGTGACAAATATATTATCTTTATACAAAAATATAAAGGGGGCTCTTCTTAGACACTTCTCCCCAACTTGCAGGGTAGGATTGACAAATTTATTGCAAGAAAAGCGGAAAGCGTTTAATTTCGCTTTCTCCATTACACCATTGATCTCAAGTTGCACATTTTTTTTCCTTGCAGAAAAAGCATTGAACTAAAATTCTGAAAATTGTCAATAGGCTACCGCCTTAATTTATGGCATATCCCATAATAGAGAAATTTTGGACACGCTTTTCCTCGGCGGAAAAACAAAATGGACCTCATATATTTGATCTGAGAGTAAATGGGCTACGAACGCTTGACCATTGAAGAATTTTTCACGCATGACCGCGAAGTCGACGTGGTGACATGCGTTATCTGGCCCATAAAGTTGGCAGGAACTTTATAGACGGATCTTTGACCCTAAGACTCAATTTCACTGAAAATTTGTGTTTTCTGCCCTTGGTGGGATAGTGAAATGAAATAGTTTATTTCCTTAATTGCTTCATGGATGGAATACGCTTTTCAATTTGCACTCTACGTGGAACGAAACGAGTGCCATTTTAGATTTTGGATTTAAGATTTAAGATGCTTTTGCTTTTCAGGTGTGGATTCTTTAGGGTTCAGATTCTTTAGACTCTTTAGAGGATTTAGAGTTTAGGAATTTAAGCTTGGCCCGAGTGACTAGCTATATTAGCCTGAGCAAAAATCGAAAATCGAAAAGGTTCAGCTGTTATTTTGGTCATGTTATATTCGCGTGAGTTAAAATTGCAGTTTAGAGATCGACTATTCTATACAATTTAGTTATTGCACAAATATTTAAAAAGATTTTACAAGATTTAAAAATAGTTTAAAATATTTCATTGAGATTTCAAAGATTTTAACAAATTTTAAAGATTTAAAAGATTTCAAAAGATTTAAGAAATTTCAAAAATATTTAAAAAATTTCACAAGATTTCAAAACATTAGATTTCAAAGATTTCACAAAGATATCAAATATTTCAAAATATTTCAAAATATTTTAGAGGATTTCAAAGATTTCACGAAAATTTCAAAGCTATCAAATATTTCCAAATATTGTATTATATTTAAAAATATTTCATTAAAATTTCAAAGATTTCAATCAATTCTAAAGATTTAAAAGATTCAGAAAGATTTAAAAAATTTTACAAAGATTTAAACAATTTCAAAAGATTTCAAAACATTAGATTTCAAAGATTTCACAAAGATTTCAAAGCTATCAAATATTTCCAAATATTGTATTATATTTAAAAATATTTCATTGAGATTTCTAAGATTTCAACCAATTTTGAAGATTTCAAAGATTTAAAAAAAATTTTTAAATTGCACAAATATTTCAAAAAATTTTAAAGATTTCAAAACATTTCAGAATATTTCAAAGATTTCAGAAAGATATCAAATATTTTTAAATATTTCAAAATATTTTAGAGGATTTCAAGGATTTCACAAAGATTTCAAAGCTAATAAATATTTCAAAATATTGCAAAAGATTTCAGGAGATTTTACAAAAATTTCAAAGATTCAACAGATTTCAATAATTTCACAAGTATTTCAAAAGATTTTAAAATATTTTTGAACAGTTCGCAAAACTTTGAAAGATTTCGAAAAATTTACTAAGATTTTAAAATATTTCAAAATATTTCAAAAATTTCACAAAGATTTCAAAAAATGTTAAAATATTTCACCAGATACCAAAGATTTTGCAAAGGTTTTAGAAAGACTTTTAAGAAATTTTAAAAATTTCACAAAGATATCAAATATTTTAAAAGATTTCAAAATATTTTAAAATATTTCAAAAATTTCACAGAGACTTCAAAAATTTTAAAAAGATTTCAGCAGATTCCAAAGATTTTGTAAAGGTTTTAGAAAGACTTTTAACAAATCCACAAATATTTAAAAAAATTGTAAAATATTTAAAAATATTTCATTGAGATTTCAAAGATTCCAACAAATTTAAAAGATTTAAAAGATTTAAAAAGTTAAAAAAAATATTACAAACATTTGAAAAATTTCAAAAGATTTTAAAACATTTCAGAATATTTCAAAGATTTCACAAAAATATCAAATGTTTTAAAATATTTCAAAATATTTCAGAAGATTTCAAATATTTAACAAAAATTTTAACGATGTCACAAAAAATTCAATAGATTGCAGAAGATTTCAAGATTTAAAATATTTCAAAAATTTCAAAATATTTCTAAACATTTTAGAAGATTTCAAAGGTTTTACAAAGATATCAAATATTTCAGAAGATTTCAAAATATTTGAGAAGATTTCGCAAAGCTTTGAAAGATTTCAAGGATTTTACCAAGATTTCAAAATAATTCAAAATATTTCACAAATTTTTCACAAAAACTTCAAAAATTTTAAAAAGATTTCAGTAGATTCCAAAGATTTTGCAAAGGTTTTAAAAAGACTTTTAAGAAACCCACAAATATTTCAAAAAATTGTAAAATATTAAAAAATATTTCATTAAGATTTCAAAGATTCCAACAAATTTTAAATATTAAAAAGATCTAAAAACATTTAAAAAATTTCACAAACATTTAAAAATTTCAAAAGATTTCAAAACATTTTAGAAGATTTCGCAAATCATTAAAAGATTTCAAAATATTTTGGAAGATTTCGCAAAGCATTAAAAGATTTTAAAGATTTTACTAAGATTTCAAAATATTTCAAAATATTTCAAAATATTTCAAAAATTTCCCAAGTATTTCAAAAGATTTTAAAATATTTTTTAAGAGTTCGCAAAACTTTAAAATATTTCAAAGAATTTACTAAGATTTTAAAATATTTCAAAATATTTCAAAAATTTCACAAAGATTTCAAAAAATGTAAAAATATTTCAGCAGATTACAAAGATTTCACAAAGGTTTTAGAAAGACTTTTAACAAATCCACAAATATTTCAAAAAATTGTAAAATATTTAAAAATATTTCGTTAAGATTTCAAAGATTTCAACAAATTTAAAAGATTAAAAAAATTTAAAAAATATCACAAACATTTGAAAAATTTCAAAAGATTTCAAAACATGTCAAAAGATTTCAAAGATTTCACAGATATCAAATATTTCAAAAGATTTAAAAATATTTCAGAAGATTTCAAAGACTTCACAAAGATATCAAATTTTTTTAAATATTTCAAAATATTTCAGAACATTTAGAAGATTTCAAAAGATTTTAAAAATTTTATAAAGATCTCAGGAAGACTACAAGAAAATTCTTAAAGATTTCACTAAGAATTCAATGACTTTAAAAATATTTGAGAAAAATTCAAAGATTTCAGGAGATTTTTAAAAGATTTTAATAATTCCGAAAAATTTCAAAGATTTCAAATATTTTAAACGATTTCGAAAGATGTTTAAGATTTCAAAAAAAATTTCAAGAATTAAAAAGATTTTTAAAAATTTTTAATAGATTTTTTACAAAGATTTCAAAGCTATCAAATATTTCAAAATATTGCAAAAGATTTCAGAAAATTTCACAAAAGTTTTACAGATTTTAACAGATTTCAACAGATTTCAACCATTTCACAAGTATTTCAAAAGATTTCAAAATATGTTAGAAAATTTCGCAAAGCTTCAAAAGATTTCAAATATTTTATTAAGATTTAAAAATATTTTAAAATATTTCAGAGGATTTAAAAGATTTTATAAAGATTTCAGGAAGAATAAAAAAAAGTTATTAGAGATTTCACTAAGAATTCAATAAGTTAAAAAATATTCCAAAAGAATTCAAAGATTTCAGAAGATTTTTGAAAGATTTCAAAGATTCCAAAAAATTCCAAAGATTTGAAGTATTTCAAAATATTTCAGAGGATTTTAAAGATCTTACAAAGATTTTAAAGCTATTAAGTATTTCAAAATATTGCAAAAGATTTCAGAAGATTTCACACAAATTTTAAAGATTTCAACAGATTTCAATAATTTTACAAGTATTTTAAATGATTTCAAAATATTTTTAAAAATTTCGCAAAGCCTTAAAAGATTTGAAAGATTTTACTAAGATTTCAAAATATTTCAAAATATTTCAAAAATTTCAAAAAGATTTTTGAAAATCTTTTAATATTTCAGCAGATTACAAAGATTTTGCAAAGGTTTTAGAAAGACTTTTAACATATCAACAAATATTTCAAAAAATTGTAAAATATTTTAAAATATTTAATTGAGATTTCAAAGATTTAAACCAATTTTAAAGATTTGAAAGATGTAAAAGATTTTAAAAATTTCACAAACATTTAAAAAATTTCAAAACATTTCAGAAGATTTGAAAGATTTCACAAAGATATCAAATATTTTAAAAGATTTCAAAATATTTTAGAAGATTTCGTAAAGCTTTAAAAGATTTCAAAGATTTTACTAAGATTTCAAAAATTTCACAAGGGCTTCCAAAATTTTTAAAAGATTTTAGCAGATTCTAAAGATTTTGTAAAGGTTTCAGAAAGACTTTTAAGAAAACCACAAAAATTTCAAAAAATTGTGAAATATTTAAAAATATTTAATTGAAATTTCAAAGATTCTAACCAATTTTAAAGATTTGAAAGATGTGAAAGATTTAAAAAATTTCACAAACATTAAAAAAATTTCAAAAGATTTCAAAACATTTCAGAAGATTTTAAAGATTTCACAAAGATATTAAATATTTGAAAAGATTTCAAAATATTTCAGAAGATTTCGCAAAGCTTTAAAAGATTTTAAAGATTTTACTCAAATTTCAAAATATTTTAAAATTTTTCAAAAATTTCACAAAGACTTCAAAAATTTTTTAAAGATTTTAGCAGATTCTAAAGATTTTGTAAAGGTTTTAGAAAGAATTTTAAGAAAACCACAAAAATTTCAAAAAATTGTAAAATATTTAAAAATATTTCATTAAGATTTTAAAGATTCCAACCAATTCTAGAGATTTGAAAGATTTAAAAAATCTCACAAACATTTTAAAAATTTCAAAAGATTTCAAAACATTTCAGAAGCTCTCAAAGATTTCACAAAGATATCAAATATTTCAAAAGATTTCAAAATATTTTAGAAGATTTCGCAAAGCTTTAAAAGATTTTGAAGATTGTACTAAGATTTCAAAATATTTCAAAATATTTCAAAAGTTTCACAAAGACTTTAAAAATTTTAAAAAGATTTCAGCAGATTCCAAAGATTTTGTAAAAGTTTTAGAAAAACTTTTATCAAATCAACAAATATTTCAAAAAATTTCAAAATATTTAAAAATATTTCATTAAGATCTCCAAGATTTCAACAAATTTTAAAAATTCAAAAAGATTTAAAAAATTTCAAAAAATTTCAAAGATTTGACAAGGTTATCAAATATTTTAAAAGATTTCAAAATACTTTAGAAGATTTTAAAGACTTCACAAAGATATCAAATGTTTTAAAATATTTCAAAAATATTTTAGAACACTTGGAAGATTTCAGAAGATTTCAAAGGTTTCACAAAAATTTTAACGATGTCAAGAAAAATTCAAAAGATTGCAGAAGATTTCAAGATTAAAAAGATTTTAAAGATTTCAAAATATTTCAAAATATTTCAGAGGATTTTAAAGATTTTATAAAGATTTCAGAAAGAATACAAAAAAATGCTTAGAGATTACACTAAGAATTCAATGAGTTCAAAAATATTCCAGAAGAATTAAAAGATTTCAGAAGATTTTAAAAAGATTTTTAAAATTCCAAAAAATTCCAAACATTTCAAATATTTCAAAATATTTCAGAACATTTGGAAGATTTCAGAAGATTGCAAAGGTTTCATAAAGATATCAAATATTTCAAAATATTTCAAAATATTTTTGAAGATTTCAAAGACTTCACAAAGATATCAAATGTTTCAAAATATTTAAAAATATTTTAGAAGATTTCAAATATTTTACAAAAATTTGAAGACGTCACGAAAAATTCAAACGATTCCAGAAGACTTCAAGATTTGCAAGATTTCAAAATATTTCAGAATATTTGGAAGATTTTAAAAGATTTCAAAAATTTTATAAAGATTTCAGGAAGAAAACAAAAAAATTATTAGAGATTTCACTAAGAATACACCGATTTCAAAAATATTTCAAAAGAATTCAACGATTTCACAAGATTTTAAAAAGATTTTAAAGACTCCAAAAAAAGTCAAAGATTTAAAATATTTTGAAAGATGTCGAGAGATTTTTAAGATTTCAACAAAATTTCTAAGAATTAAAAGATTTTTGAAAATTTTTAATATTTCAGAAGATTTAAGAATATTTCAAATATTTCACAAAAATTTAAAATAACTTAAAAGATTTTTATGGTAAAAAAAATTTTATTATTTTAAAATATTTCAAAAGATTTCAGAGATTTTACTAGGATTTCAAAGAATTTCAAAATTTGACAAAGATTTCAAAAGATTCCAAAAGATTCCAAAAGATTTCAGAAGATTTTAAGGATTACAAAAAATTTCAAAGATTTTAAGATTTTAGATAATTTTAAGGATTTCACAGAATTCTCAAAGATTTCGAAAGATTGCAGAAAATTTCAAAGAATTCACAAAGTTTTTCAAATATTTGAAAAGATTTGAAAAATAAAACAAAGTTTTCGAAAAATTTCAAAATGTTTCAAAAGTTTTTAAAATTTTTGCAAAGATTTTACAAAGATTACAAAAATATTTTCAAAAATTCACTAAGATTTTAATATTTTAAGAGGTTGCAAAATATTTCAGAAGATTTTACCAAGAATTAGAAGATTAAAAAAAATTTCAAGGTTTTTTAAGATTTCAAAGATTTCACAAAAAATTCAAATATTTTAAAAGAAATCAGAATACTTCAAACACTTCACTCAGATTTCATAATATTTCTAAACATTTCAAAAATTTCACAAAGGTTTCAAAACATTTCAAAGATTGCACTAAGATTTTAAAGATTAAAAATATTTCAGATTTCAAAAGATTTCAGAAGATTTCATAAAGACTTCAAAATATCCACAGGATTTCAAATATTATAAAAAATTTTAAAAATTTAGAAGATTTCAAAATATTTCAAACATTTCACAAACATTTAAAAAATTTAAAATCATTTAAAATATTTCAAAAGGTTTCAAAGATTTCACAAAGATATGAAATATTTCAAAACATTTTAAAATATTTTAGAAGATTTCAAAGACTTTACAAAGATATCAAATGTCACAAATATTTCAAAAGACTGCAAAAGATTTCAGAAGTTTCTAAAAAGATTTTAAAGATTCCAAAAAGTTTCAAAGACTTAAAAGATTTCAAAATATTTCAGATAATTTCAAGTATTACAGAACGTTTCGAGATTTCAAAAATTTCAAAATATTTCAGATCATTTTGGAGATTTCAGAAGATTTCAAAGATTTTATAAAGATTTAAGGAAGAATTCAAACAAATTCATAGAGATTTTACAAAGAATTCAATGAGCTTAAAAATATTTTAAAAGAATTTAAAGATTTTAAAAAGATTTTAAAGATTCCTAAGAATTTCAAAGATTTCAAAATTTTGAAAGATTTCGGAAGATTTTAACCAAATTTCGAAAAATTTAAATATTTTAGAAAATTTTCAATATATTAGAAAATTCAAGAATATTGAAAATATTTCACCGAAATTTAAAAGAATTCAAAAGATTTTTAAGAATATCAAAGATTTAAAAAGATTTTAATAGATTTTAAAGATCTTACTAGGATTAAAAGAAATACAAAATTTCACAAAAAAATTCGAAGGTTTTAAGATTTCAGATGATTCTAAGGATTTCACAAAATTTTTTAAGTTTTCAAAAGATTTCAGAAGATTTAAAAAAATTTACAAAGCTTTTTTTAAAATTTCAAATGGTGTAAAAAATTTCACGAAGATTTCGAAAAATTGCAAAATTTTTCAGAAGGTTTAAAAATTTTTGCGAAGAATTCAGAAGATTTTAAAGATATCGCAGAGATTACAGAAATACATATTCTTAAAAATTCACAAAGATTTTACTAAAATTTCAAAGTTTCCAAAAAATGTCAAAGATTTCAAATATTTCAAAAGATTTCAAAATATTACAATGATTTCACAAACATTTAAAGATTTCAAAAGATTCCAGAATATTTCAAAGATTTTACTAAGATTTCCAAAATTTCACAAAGTTTCAAAACCTTTCACAAGATTTCAAAAGATTTCAAAGATTTTGCAATGATTTCAGAAAGACTTTAAATAAATTCACAAAGATTTCACTAAGATTTCAAAGATTCCAACAAATTAAAAAGATTTCACAGGATTCTAGAAGATTTCAAAGATTTCACAAAAATTTTTAAGATTTCCTTAAGATTTCAAAGAATAAAAATATTTCAGATTTCAAACGATTTCAGAATCTTTCATAAAGACTTCAAAATATCTAAAAGATTTCAAATATCACAAACAATTTCAAAGATTTAAAAGATTTCCAAAAACTTCAGAAGATTCTAAAGATTTCACAAAAATCTCAAAGATGTCAAAAAATTTCAGAAGATTGTAAAGATTTCATAAAACTTCAAAGATTTTAATAGATTTAAAAGATTTCAGAAATTTCACAAAATTTGAAACATTCTAAAAAATTTCAGGAGATTTCAAAGATTTTAAGATATTTCAGATGATTTTAAGGATTTCACAAAAATCGCAAAGATTTCAGGAGATTTCAGAAGATTTCAAAGATTTTACTAAGATTTTTAAATATTTCAAAAGATTAAAAAAATTTAATGAAATGCACGTAGATTTTACAAAAATTTCAACGATTTCACAAATATTTTTTAAAAATGCAAAACATTTTAGAAGATTTTCAACCAATTCTGAAGGAACCAAAAGTTTTAAAGACTTAAGAAAATTTCAAAATATTTGAAAAATTTCACAAAGATTACAAAAGATTTCTGAAATTTTATAGATTCTAAAAGATTTCAAAAAGTTTTCAGAACACTTGAGAAATTTCAAAAGATTTCCAAGATTTCACAAACACTTCAGAAAAAATTTAAAAAAAATTAAGAGATTTCACAAAGAATTCAACGATTTCACAAATATTTCAAAATAGTGCAAAAGACTTCAGAAGATTTTAAAGATTTAAAAAAAATCTCAAAAAATTCACAAGATTTTAGAAAATGTCATATATTTCAGAAAATTTGAGAAGATTTCAATGATTTCGCAGAAATCTAAAAAAATTCAAAAGATTTCGAAAGATTTAAAAGATTTCACAAAGATTTCAGGAAGAATAAAAAAAAATTCAGAAATTTCACAAAGATTTCAAAGGTTTCTCAAATATTTTAAAAGATTACAAAAGATTTCAGAAGATTTTAAATAGATTCTATAGGTTCCAAAAAAATCAGAAGATTTCAAAGATTTTGAAAGATTTCATATGATTTCAAAGATTTCACAAATATCTTAAATATTTCAAAATATTTTAGAAGATTTCCAAGATTTTACGTAAATTTCAGAAGATTTTAAACGTTTTTAACAATTTTATTTTTTCAAAAGATTTTAAAAGATTTTAAAAAATGTCAACGATGTCACAAGTATTTGAAAAGAATGCAAAGATTTTAACAGATTTCAAAAAAATTTTAAGAATTCCAAAAAAATGTCAAAGATTTTAAATATTTTCAAAGATTTCAAAAAGTTTAAAAGATTTCAACGAAATTCAAAATATTTTAGAATTTTTTTTTACATCTCAGAAGATTTAAGAATATTACAAAGATTTCACAAAAATTCAAAAAAATTCAGAAGATTTTTTCAAAAATATCGAAGATTGCAAAAGATTTTACTCGGATTTCAAAAAATGTCAAACATTTTACAAAGATTTCAATGATTCTAAAAAATTTCAGAAGATTTCAAAGATTTAAAGAGGTTTCAGATCATTTTAAAGATTTCATAAAATTCTTAACGATTTCAAAAGATTTCATAAGATTTCAAAGATTTTAAAAAATTGAAAAGACTTTAAATATTCCAAAAGATTTTAGCAGATTTCAATAAAATGCACAAGGGTTTCAAGAATTTCACAAATATTGTATAAGGTTGCAAAATATTTCAGAAGATTAAAAATATTTTGCAAAGATATCAAATACATTTTAAAGAAATTTACAAAGATTTAATTCATTTCACAAATATTTTGAGAAGTTGTAAAATATGTCAGAAAATTTTACCAACATTTCAAAGACTTCAAAAAATGTCAAGGTTTTCAAAAAAATTCAGAGGATTTTAGAAGATTTCAAAGATTCCACAAAGAATTAAAATATTTTAAACGATTTCCACTACCTTACAAATATTTCAAAAGATTGCAAAAGATTTCAGAAGATTTTAAAGGTTTTAAAAGATTTCAGAAAATTTCAAAAATTACAGAAGACTTTTAAAATTTCAAGAAAGTTTAGAAGATTTAAAAGATTTTACAAAAATTTCAAAAGATTTCAGAAGATTTCAAAATAGTTTAAAGTATTTCAAAAGATTTCAAAGAATAAAAATGATTTCAAAGATTAAAAAGATTTCAAAATAAATCAAAAGATTTCAAAGATTTCAGTAAGACTTCACAAATTAAAAAGATTTCAAAAGATTTCAGATTTCAAAAGATTCCAGAAGATTTCTAAGATTTCAAAAAATGTCAAAGATTTCATATATTTTAAAAGATTCTACAAGACTACAATGATTTCACAAACATTCAAAGGATTTCAAAAGATTTTAGAAGATTTCAAAATGTATTAAAAGATTTCACGAAGATTTCAAAGTCTTTAAACATTTCAAAAGGTGTCAGATTTTAAAAGATTTTAGCAGGTTAAAAAAAATGCACAAAGGTTTCAACAATTTCATTAATATTTTAAAAGGTGTCAAAATGTTTAAGAAAATTTCAAAGATTTTTCAAAGATTTCAAAAAGATTTTTCAACAACTCACGGAGATTTTACAAAGATTCCAACAATTTCACAAATATTTCAAAAAGTTACAAAATATGTCAGCAAAGTTTACCAAGAATTCAAAGATTTAAAAAAATTTGAAGGTTTTCAGAGATTTAAATGGATTTCAGAAGATTATAAAGATTCCAAAGATTTCAAAAAGTTTTAGAGATTTAAAATATTTTAAAATATTTGACAAAGATTTCAACGATATCACAAATAATTCAAAAAAATGCACAAGATTTCAATTATTTCATTATGATTTTAGAAGACTTTAAAGATTTCAAGAAAATTTCAAAGAATTCACAAGATCTAAGAAAATTTCAAATATTTCAGAAGATTTAAGAAGATTTCAATGGTTCCACAGAAATTTAAAAGAATTCAAAAGATTCCAGAAGATTTCAAAGATTTCACAAAGATTTCAGGAAGAATTCAAAAAAATTCTCAAAGATTTCACCAAAAATTTTACGATTTCACAAGGATTTTAAAGATACTGAAAGATTTCAAAAGATTTCAGAAGATTTCGAATATTTCAAAAAATTTCAAAAGATTTTAAAGATTTCAAGTGAATTTCAGAAGATTTCAGACATTTTTAACAAATGTATTATTTTTTTAAAAAATCGTATAAGATATTAAAGGTTTCACAAAGTTTTAAAAATATTTCAAAACATTTGAAAGAATTTCCAAAGATGCCAGAAGAGTTGGAAGATTTCACGAAGGTTTTAGGAAGAATCCAAAAAGATTCTCAGAGATTTCACAAAGAGTCTAACGGTTTCACAAATATTTCAAATAGATTTTACAGTTTTCCAAAAAAAGTCAGAAGATTTTAAAGATTTCAAGAGATTTCATATGATTTTAAAGATTTCAAGAGAATTCAAAAATTTCACAAAGATTTCGAAACATTTCAAAAGATTTCAAAAGGTTTTAAAGTTTTTAAAAATATATAAAATATTTCAAATGATTTCAAAGATATTACAATAATTTCAACGATGTCAAAAATATTTCAAAAGAATGCAACAATTTCAGAAGATTTCAAAAAGATTTTAAGAATTTCAGAAAAATGTCAAAGATTTCAAATATTTCAAAAGATTTCGGAAGATTTTAGAGATTTAAACGAAATTACAAAGAATTTAAAAGATTTTAGAAAAATTTTTACATCTCAGAAGATTCAAAAATATTACAAAGATTTCACAAAAACTTAAAAAAATTCAGAAGAGTTCACAAAAATATCCAAGATTGCAAAAGATTTCAGAAGATTCAAAGATTTTACTAGGACTTTAAAAAATGTCAAACATTTCACCAAGATTTTAATGATTCTGAAAGATTTCAGAAAATTTCAAAGTTTTTAAGAGATTTCAGATCATTTTAAAGATTTCATAAAATTCTTAACGATTTCAAAAGATTTTATAAGATTTTAAAGATTTTACGCAATTTTTAAAAATATTTTAAAAGATTAAAAAAATTCACAAAGATTTTAAAACCTTTCCAAAAATTTCATAAGGTTTCAAAATTTTTGCAAAGATTCTAGAAGATTTCAAAGATTTTCTAAAGATTACAGAAATAATTGTTTAAAATTCGCAAAAGTTTCACAAAGATTTTGACGATTTCACAAATATTTTAAAAGATTGTAAAATATTTAAAAATATTGCACTAAGATTTAAAAGATTTCAAAAAATTTAAAAGACTTCAAAGATTTCAAATGATTTAAAAATATTTTAAAGATTCTAAATAATGCCAAAGATTTCAAACATTTCAGAAGATTAAAAACATTTTACTAAGATTTCAAAATGATTCAAAAGATTTCACAAAGATTTTAAAGATTTTAGAAGATTTCAGCAGGTTTCAAAAAAATGCACAAAGGCTTAAAAAGTTTCATAAATATTTTAAAAGGTTGCAAAATATTTCAAAAAATTTTAAAGATTTCAAAAAGATTTTTAGGAAACTCACAAAGATTTCACAAATATTTCAAAAAGTTGCAAAATGTGAGAAAACGTTACCAAGAATTCAAAGATTTTAAAAATTTCAAGGTTTTTAAAGATTTCAATGGATTTCAGAAGATGTTAAAGATTTCACAAAAATTTTAATATTTCAAAAAGTTTCCACGATCTCACAAATATTTTAAGAGATTGCAAAAGATTTAAGAAGATTTCAAAGATTTTACTAAGATTTAAAAATATTTCAGAGTATTTTAAAAGTTTTTAAAGATTTTAAAGAACTAAAATGATTTCGAAAATTAATAGGATTTCAAAATATATCAAATTTTAATAGATTTCATAAGATTTCAAATATTTTGTAAAGATTTCAAAATATATCAAAATATTTAAAAGATTTCATTAAGATTTCAAAGATTAGAAAGATTTTTAAAAATCTCAGATTTTAAAGATTCTTGAAGATCACAAAGATTGCAAAAGATTTCTAAAGAATTTATAGAGTTTAAAGATTCAAGAAAATTGCAAAGATATTAAAAAATTCAAAGATTTCAAATGATTTATCTTTTTTAATTGAAAATTCAACTATTTAGTTTAAATTAATCTTCTTTGCAGAAGACTAATTTTCTTGGTTGAAAAAAAAAACTTTTTGTTTGAAAATTCAACTCTTTGGTTAATGTTGAAAATTCGTCTTTTTGGCTTCGAAATTAAAGAATTTCGTTTAAATTTCAGTAAAAATATTTTTTTGTTAGAATATATATTATTAATTTTTTTAGAATTAATCTGTTTTGGTTAAAAGTGTTATTGTTTGGTTGAAAATTAATTTGTTTTTTGAAAATTACAAAATGCTGATAGAAAGTCATTCTTTTTTATTAAAAATTTAAGTGTTTTGTTCAAAATATCTCTATTTGTCTTGAAAATTTAAATATTTAGGTATAAAATAAACTTTTTGTTGAAAAATTATATTCTTGAATTAATAATTAAATTTTTTCGTAAAAAAGTCGCCTTTTTTGGTTAAAAAATTCTTCAATTTGTTTTAAACAAATTTTTCTCTTGATTGAAGAAAATTTTCTTGTTTGAAAATGCAACTCTTATGATGAAAATTTGTCTTTTTGGCTTGAAAATTCAACAATTTGGTAGAATATTAAACTATCTGGCAGAAAATTAAATAATTTGGTTGAAAATTAACTTTTTCGTTGAAAATTAAACTACTTTAGTCGATAATTAAAGTATTAGTTGAAAATTGAATAATTTATTTAAAAATTTATCTACTTTATTGCAAATTAATTTTTTTATCAAAAATAAATTTTTTTCTTATGAAAATGTAGCATTTCATTTTTGGTTGAAAATTCTACCGTTCTGTAAAAAATTCAACAAGTTGGTTGGATTTTTTCCTCTCTTAGTAGAAAAATCTTTCTTAGTTGAAATCTGAAAACTTTTATTCCAAATTTGTCCCTATCGGTTAAATAATTTTTTAATAATAAACAATAATTTTTTTGACTGTAAAGTTAACTGTTCCATTTATGTTTAAAAATTTATCTTTTTAGTTACAAATTCAACTATTTGGTTGAAAATTTATGTATTTTATTAAAAATAAAATACTTAACTATTATTTGTCGAAAGTTCATGCTTTTTATTTTAAAAGTTTACTATTATAGTTTTCATTGAGAATTTTTTTTAAATGTTATTATTTGGTCAAAAAATTTAATTATTTTGTTGAAAATTCCACAATTTTGTTGGAACGTTATTTTTTTTTATTGCAAATTTAAGTGAATTGTTAAAAATTCGTAAATTGGGTTTGAAAATTCAACCATTGAGGTAAAAAAAAAGTTTTTGCTGAAAATTCATATTCTTGAATTAAAAATTCAATAATCTCTTAGAAAATGTGCCTTTTTGTCTTGAAAATTCAACAATTTTGTGAAAAAAATTTTCTCTCCTAATTAAAGAATTTTTCTTGGTTAAAAATTCAACTCCTTAGATAAACATATATCTTTTTGATCTGAAAAATATTCCTTATAGTTAGAAATTTTATCATCTTGGCAGACCGCTCCTCGCACCCATCAGAAGGACTTTAAACTATACATTGAAGTACCCCTAAAAGAGATAAAATTTGTCAATTCTCAAGGCTGAGATTGAGATTTCATAAGCCAGAGAAAAAACCACAGTTTGGACAATGGGCATGATTGCCATAGAATTTCTTGAAAACGCCAATGATTTTACTGCTGCTATAAAATTCAGATTTTCATCAAATTTCCCACTGTTCCGGCACTCAGCATCTGGACACCCATATGAGATACATAAACGTAAGCGCAAGGAATAAGGACATCTTTAAAGGTTGGTCACTGGCGTCGACTCTTCTCGAAAGTCCTCCCTCGACGAATTTCAAAAGGCTCCTATTTTTCCTTTCAGTTTCAAATTCCGTGATTACTCGTAAAAGATTGCGAGCCTTTAGAAAATGCCTATTGGCTAGGCCCTGGGGTATAATATGACGAACAATAAGGCCACGTGTGCATCGCGTTTTATTTTATTTCGGCGTGCGCTACTTCCGTCTTAGCCCCAATGGCACAGCCATAGTAGAATCACAGAAGTACGTTACAGTTTCCGCTACCTACGGTCTATAACTCTATACTCTATGTCTATGCTGACGTCCTCCGCTTAGACCGCACCGCGCCGTCTATACTACGGCTCTGCAGTGGGCGCATTAATCGCCGAAAAAATCATTTTACGAGTAGTCTTACACCTCCCGGGTATTCTCGTTTGTGATCCTCTTTGGCTCTCTGCCGTAGAAAAAAACCGGACGTAAATCTCTCGTGGAATCGTAAAACTCACTTTTCCCAGGTATCGATGAACGTCGACGTGGTCCTACTGCTCGTAAAAAGTGCGGCAAGTCGAAGGGCGTTTTTCAAGCGATCTGAGTTTAGTGCAGGTCGCACGATCGCACAGCTGCTTTCACAATCGTTAATATTGGATTACGTCTCGCACCAAGCGTGATTATCGAAATAGCGCATAAATACGATTACAAATATCGAAACGGAGCGCAACATTACCTAGATTTTATTTGTCGGCCTGCTTTAAAAAATAGAGCAAAGATACCCCGTACCCCTATAATATATTGTATAAGCGGGAAGGAATATATGCTCACGGATCTTGCTTTAGCGTTTGGCGAACATTCTCAGTTTATTGCCGGCAATAAAAAATGCCAGGTTGAGGTTTTAGGATTGCGGAATTATTAAGCTGAGTCATTGCCGTGAAGGAGAGATAAAAAATAAATAGGTGGTTAGAAGCTAGAACCAGCGGTTTGAATTGGATCTTGCCTTATCCTAGTAAAGTATTGTGGTTTTTAAATTTTAGAAAATTCGTTGTATCCTTTCAAGGGATGGGAAGAAACTAGTTCCTTTTAACTAGTTACCAGAACGAAGAAGCGGCGGAGCCTTTTTTTCTAGGTGGGGGCAGAGGCATAGACTTACAGTATCGAAAAAAAGAATTATTACATGGTATAATAATATTATACTATGTAAAAATTTTACATAAATCGGGCATGATGAATGAACAATAAATAGTAAGTTATGAATAATAGTAAATAATAAATAGAGCGAGAAATACAGGTATAAAATTTATATTGCCGAAGATTTCACAAAGATTTAAATGAGCTTCCAAAGGTTTCACAAATATTACCAAATATCTAAAAAATATTACAAATATTGCGCAAAGATTTCCGAAGATTTCAGAAAGACTTTATCGAGATTTCACCAAGATTTCGATTTTTTCAAATATTTCGTAAAATTTTCGGATGGATTTAAAAGATTTCAATTATTTCACAAAAATTTCAAATAGATTTAACACACTGCACACAGATTTCAATGATTTCTCAAGGATCTCACAAAGATTTCAATAATTTCACAAATATCATCAAATATTTCAAAAATTTCACAAATATTATTAAATATTTCGAAAATATTTTAAATATATGGCGAAAAATTTCCGAAGAATTCGTAAACATTTTCAAAGATTTCAAAAAAATTTCAAAAATATTTCACGAAGATTTCAAAAGATTCGGAAAGATTTTCAAAAATTTACAAAGATTTCAGAAAGATTTTACAAAGATTTGAATGATTTTCCAAAGATTGCAAAGATTTCACAAAGATTCCAATGATTTCTTAAGGATTTCACAAAGATTTCAATAATTTCACAAATATCATTAAATATTTTTAAATTATTTCAAATATTTCGCAAAAAATTGCAAAGCTGCAAAAAGATTTCACAAAGATTTCAATGATTTTTTAAGTATTTCACAACGATTTTAATAATTTCACAAATATTATCAAATATTTCAAAACTATTTCAAATATTTCGCAAAAATTTTCAAAGATTTCAAAAAGATTTCAAAAAAAGTTTAAATGATTCGAAAAGATTTTTAAAGATTTCAAAAAGATTTTACAGAGATTTGAATGATTCTCCAACGATTGCAGAGATTTCACAAAGATTTCAATGATTTTTTAAGAATTTCACAAAGATTTCAATGATTTCACAAATATTATTTCCAAAGATTTTAGAAAGATTTTACAGAGATTTGAAAGATTTTCCAAAGATTGCAAACATTTCCAAAGATTACAAAAAGATTTTACAGAGATTTGAATGATTTTCCAAAGATTGCAAAAATTTCACAAAGATTCCAATGATTTCTAAAGGATTTCGAAAAGATTTCAGAAAGATTTTACAGAGATTTTAATGATTTCCCTAAGATTGCAAAGATTTCACACAGATCTCAATGATTTCTTAAGGATTTTACAAAGCTTTCAATAATTTCACAAATATAATTAAAGACTTCAAAGCTATTTCAAATATTTCGCAAAAATTTTCAAAGATTCCGTAAACATTTCCAAAGATTTCAAAAAGAGTTCACAAATATCTCACAAAGATTTCAAATAATTCGGAAAGATTTTCAAAGATTTCCAAAGACTTCAGAAAGATTTTACAAAGATTTTAATGATTTTCCAACAAAATTTTGTAAACAGTTTAGTTTACAACCTTACAACCATATGATTAAATTTTCAACCATAATTGTTTAAACAATTTTTTATTGTTTATAAGTATCTTTTCCTATATTAATGCTTGGTGGTTGCAGTTTTTTCTGAAAATTTGCACTTTTTGTCAATTTTTCACTTAGAGCGAAATAATAGTCAAAATCACCAAATACAATTGTTTATACAAATTATTGTACTTTATAACTACCTTCTCTTAAAGTTATTCTAGAAAGTTGCAAGCTTTTCTGAAATTTTCATCTTATTTTTAACTTTTTAGTTAAATTAAAATAATAACTAATTAAATTTATCAGAAATAATGGTTTAAAAAATTTAATCCTGCTTATAACCATCTTCTCCTATAGTTAGCAAATTGTGTAAACTATTTATTATCATTTTTAATAACATTATTCTTGGAATAATGCTAGAAATTTGCAATTCTTTCTGAAATAATTTGCATTTTGTCTACTTTCCCTTAGAGCGAGGTAAAAATTATTTCAAATTAGGAAAAATAATTGTTTAAGCAAATTATTATTGTTTATAACTTTCTTTTACCTATAGTAATGCTGCAATGTTGCTGTTTTTCTGAAATATTAAACTTTTGGTTCACTTTGCACTTAGTTAGGTAATAATTAATGCAAGTTAACAAACATAATCATTAAACTAA
>JAUELO010000244.1:2278257-2289327 GCA_032357855.1 Amphibolips quercusostensackenii | reverse complement strand
TTCAATTGTGGACAGTAAAAATTACAGCTTAAATTTATTTTTCAGAAATTTTGAATGACACTGTTTTAATTCAAAATACTTTCCATACAATCGTTTAAACTTCAAATCAAGTCAGAAAATTAATATCACAATTTGCAAGTTTTTTAAATTATTACTTGAACTAGGATAAAAGTAGTAATATTTTTTGCTTGCTCTTTACGGACTTTAATTATAAATTATACATTGAGCTCTGCGTAATTATGTTGCATAAAGTTGAGTATCAGCTCTAAATTGCATAAGTACGAGTAAGTTTTTGCGCAATAAAGACTGGGATTTAGTTATAAATTTCAAATTTCTCGTCTTACAAGAAATTAAATTCTGTAATTAGGTTTTATATCTCAGAAGATAGTGCTTAGATTAAGTGGTTTAAGTAGTGCTTAAGTGGTTTAAGGATAAAGTTTAGATAAACCTATAAAATAAGCTATTGATAGATACCGCTTTTTCCCAATCATACACGTGGTAAATCGTCATCTAAATTTACTATCTACGTTATACAAAGTTTAATCACTTAATAAACATTTCTTGGCAAGGTACCTGTACTATACGATTTGATTTGATACATGAATTGCCTTTTTGGACTGGGACCAAATCTTCAACCGACACTAAATTCTTCCAATAAATTTTCTTGGAATTGATACAAATTGTGTTTTAAGTGAAAATACCGATTTGAAAGAACATTTCTCAATAAAAGATATTTACTCTCTGAATTAGTAGAAATTTTGCTGATGCAATTAGTAGCATTGTTTCTGACTGATATATTAGTAATTTTATCACTTTCTACTGAGCGAAATGGTAGGACTTATGGCGTGATAGTCACTTGCGACCCACTTATCTGCGTACGGTTCCCCCACTACACCGCTTCCCCCACTACACCGATTCCCCCACTACACCGATTCCCCCACTACACTGCTTTCCTCACTACATGGATTCCCCCACTATGCGGCTTCCACTCACTCACCCGAACTTCTGCCGCCGAGTTTGGTCAGCGACAGTCCCTTGTACCTATTGAGGATTTTAATGCGAAAAACATTTTTTAACTCAAGCAATTGGTAATTTGCAAATTTAATATTTAAAAATTGCGAATTGTAGCGATATTAACGATATGTTATTTGACTAAAAAAGTTGAAAATTAAAGAATAAATGTTCAAGTTCATGCGAAATTTTATGAAAAATTTTGCAATATATTTTACTCAAAACTGCAGTAGCTTTAATTTATTGGTGCGGAAATTCCGGAAGTTCAAATTTGGCCATATATGAAAACTTATTATTTAACATCATGAATGCACATTTATTGAATAATTTTTAACTTTTAAAGTAAAATAAAATATCGATGAAATCGTTATAGTTTACAGTTTTCGAATATTATATTTGTAAATTGTCAAATGTTAGGTTTAAAAAATGTTATATTCAGATTTTTAGTCCTTATCAGGTACAAAGGATTCCGGCTGACCAGGGTCGAAGGAAGCAGTTCGGCTGAGTGAGGGGAAGCCACGTAGTGGGGGAAACATACTCTCATTTTTCAAATAGTTAAATTCTTAACCAAATAGTTGGATTTTTAACTAAAAAATATATTTTTTGAACTAGAAAATATAAGTTATTAACCGAAAATAGAATAACTATATTTTTAGTTTAAGAAATTGATTTTCAACAATAAACGAAATTTTACCAGAATAGTTGAATTCCCAACTAAAATAATTTTCGAAAAAAAAAATTAATTTTCTACTCTAAAAGACGAATTTTTAACAAAACAGTTGAATTTTTTACCTGACCCTAAGAATTTTCAATCAAAAATTTATATTTTTATCAAGCAGGTTGTTTTTCAAACAAGTATTTTAATTTTCAACCGGAAATGGAATAGTTGCATTTTCAGTTACAAGAATTCATTTTCGACAAAAAAAACTAATGTTCGACCAGTTTAATTTAACCAAAAAAGACGAATTTGCAACAAAAACTAAATCTTCTACCAAGTGATTAATTTTACAAATAGTTTAATTTTTAATCAAATAGTTACTTTTTTAGTTTAAAAAATTAATTTCCAACAAAAAACGAATTTTCAACAAAATAGTTGAATCCTCAGCTAGAATGATAATTTTCTAGAAAAGAAGATTAATTTTCTACTCATAAAGACGAATTTTCAACACAACAATTAAATTTTTAAGCCAAAAATAAAAATTTGTAACAAAAAGTTAATTTTCTACCAATCAGTTAATTTTGTAAATAAATATTTTAATTTTTTACTAAATAACTGAATTTCCTACCAAAACAGTTGAATTTTCAACCAAATAGTTGAATTTTCAAAAAAATCAAAATGATTTTCCAAACAAAAATAGAATAGTTACAATTTTAGTTAAAAAAATTTATTTCCAGTAACAAAAAAAACGATTTTCCTACCAGTTTAATTTAAACAAATATTTGAATTTTCAACTAAAAAAGATAAGTTTTTCAAAAAAGAGTAAAGTTTTCCACTCAACACTATGAATTTCTAACAAAAAAGTTAATATTCTACCAAGAAGTTATATTTCTAAATAATTAGTTTTATTTTTAACCAAATAGTTAAATTTTATACTAAAATAGTTGGATTGTCAACTATGAGGGTCAAGTTTTTAACTAAAAAAGATTAGTTTTTAATCAAAAATGTAATAGTTACACTTTCAGTTACAAAAAATTAATTTTTTAATTAAAACAAAATTTTTTATGAAGAAGCTAACCAGAAAAGACCAGAACCAGAAAATGAATTTTTTAAAGTGGAAATGTAACAATTCAATTTTTGTTTTAAACATTTTTTTTTTAATTCAACTATTTGGTGGAAAATTCAAAATTCAACTATTTTGTTAAAACTGGAACTATTTATATAAAAAATTAACTACTTAAAAAAAATTAACTTCTTTCTTGAAAATCCATAGTAGAAAATTAGTAAAGTAGAAATTAGTAGAAAATTAATATCCATTTTTTTGAAAATTCATTTATATGGCTGTGGATTCAACTATTTTATTAAGAATTGTCTTTTTAGGTTTAATTCAACTGGCAAAAATGCGTTTTTTTTGTTAGAAAACTTTTTTTTTTATTCAACTATTTGGTTAAAAATTCAATCATAGAAAATTAAAGTAGAAACTTGAACTTTTTGGTTAAAAATTAAAAAATTCATTCAGAGAGTACTTACGAGTTTTGCAATTCAAATTTTAATTTCTTTCTTTTTAGATTGAAGTAAATACAACTAAATTCTAGTGAATTCTACTAATTTCAAGAGAATTCTAATGAATTTATGTGAATTCGATTGAATTAACGTGAATTTCTCTAAATCAAGTGAGTTTCACTAAATTTAAGAGAATTCTACTAAATTCAAGACCATTCTACTAAATTTAAGTGAACTTCACAAAATTTAAGAGAATTTTACCAAAGCGAAGTAAATTTCAGTTAATTCACGAAAATTCTACTAAATTTAAGTGAATTCTACTAAATTCAATAGAATTTCACTTAATTCAAGTGCACTAAAATAAAAAAAATTCTATTGAATTCAAGCGACTTTTACTGAATTCAATTAAATTCTACTAAATTTAAGTTAATTTGAACAAAATTCAAAAGCATTCTACTAAAATGAAGTAAATTTCACTAAATTTACCAGAATTCTAATCAATTCAAGTTAAATTTATTAAATTCAAGTGAATTCTACTAAATTCAAGGGAATTCTGATAAATTTATGTGAATTCTATTGAATTAACGTGAATTTCTCTAAATCAAGTGAATTCCACTAAATTCAAGAGAATTCTACTTAATTCAAGATCATTCTACTAAATTTAAGAGAATTTTACCAAAGTGAAGTAAATTTCAGTAAATTCCTGAGAATTCTACTAAATTCAAGTGAATTCTACTAAATTCAAGAGAATTTCACTAAATTCAAGTGCACTAAAATTAAAAGAATTCTATTGAATTCAAGCGACTTTTACTGAATTCAATTGAATTTTACTAAATTTAAGTTAATTTGAACTAAATTTAAGAGCATTCTACTAAAATGAAGTAAATTCCACTAAATTTACCAGAATTCTAATCAATTCAAGTTAAATTTACTAAATTCAAGTGAATTCTACTAAATTCAAGGGAATCCTAATAAATTTATGTGAATTCTATTAAATTAACGTGAATTTCTCTAAATTATGTGGATTCCACTAAATCCAAGATCAGTCTACTAAATTCAAGTAAACTTCACTAAATTTAAGAGAATTTTACCAAAGTGAAGTAAATTTCAGTAAATTCACGAGAATTCTACTAAATTCAAGTGAATTCTACTAAATTAAAGAGAATTTCACTAAATTCAAGCGCACTAAAATTAAAAGAATTTTATTGAATTCAAGCGACTTTTATTGAATTTCATTAAATTTTATTATTTAAGGTTAATTTAAACTAATTTAAGAGCATTCTACTAAAGTGAAGTAAATTCCACTAAATTTACCAGAATTCCAATCAATTCAAGTTAAAGTCACTAAATTGAAGTGAATTCAATTAAATTCTTGTGGATTCCTTTAAATTACAGTGAACTCTACTAAATTCAAGTGAATTCTACTAAATTCAAGAAATTCTTGCTAAATTCACGTTAATTCAAATAAATTTTAGAAAATTTTACTAAAGTAATGTAAATTCCACTAAATTTACGAGAATTTTACTAAATTAAAAAAAATTCCATTAAATTCAACTAAATTCAAGAAATTTCTACTAAATTCAAGTGAAAACTACTAAATTCAAGTAAATTTCACTAAATTCAAGAAAATTCAGCTAAATTTAAAAGATTTTTACTAAATTCAAGTTGATTCAAATAAATTTAAGAGAATTTTACTAAAGTAAAGTGAATTCCACTAAATTCACGAGAATTCTACTAAATTCAAGAGAATTTTTCTAAATTCAAGAGAATTCTTCTAAAATCAAGAAAATTTTACTAAATTCAAGCGAAGTCCACTGAAATTAATTTAATTCAACTAAATTTAATTTAATTCAACTAAATTTAATTTGATTCAACTAAATTTAAGATAATTATACTAAAATAAAGCAAATTCCATTATATGAAAGAACATTCTACTAAATTCAAGTAAACTCTACTGAATTTAAGAGAATTTTACTAAAGTGAAGTAAATTTTAGTAAATTCACGAGAATTCTACTACTACTAAATTCGAGTCAATTTTTCACTAAAATCAAGAGATTCTTGCTAAATTCAAGTTGATTCAAATAAATTTTAGAGAATTTTACCAAAGTGAAGTGAATTTCACTAAATTCACGAGAATTCTAATGAATTCAAAAGAATTCTTTTCAATTCAAGAAAATTCTACTGAATTCAAGCGAATTCCACTAAATTCAATTTAATTCAACTAAATTTATGATAATTTTACTGAAGTGAAGTAAATTTCACTAAATTCCCGAGAATTTTGCTAAATTCAAGACAATTCTACTAAATTCAAGCGAATTCCATTAAATTCAATTAAATTCCTCTAAATTCACGAGAATTCTATTAGATTCAAAAGAATTCTTTCAAATAAGAGAATTCTTCTAAATTCAAAAAAATTCTACTAAATTCAAGCGAAGTCCACTAAATTTAATTCAATTCAACTAAATTCAATTTAACTCAATTAAATTCAATTTGATTCAACTAAATTTAAGATAATTCTACTGAAGTGAGGTAAATTTCACTAAATTTACCAGAATTCTAATCAATTCAAGTTAAATTCACTAAATTCAAGTGAATTCAACTGAATTCAAGTGAATTCTACTAAATTCAAGGAAATTTTGATAAATTTATGTGCATTCTATTGAATTAATGTGAATTTTTTCTAAATTATGTGAATTCCAGTAAATTCAAGAGAGTTCTACTAAATTCAAGACCATTCCACTAAATTCAAGCATATTTTACTAAATTTAAGAGAATTTCACTAAATTCAAGAGAATCCTACTAAATACAATTTGATTCAAATAAATTTAAGAGAATTTTACTAAAGTGAAGTAAATTCCACTAAATTTACGAGAATTCTCCTAAATTAACGAGAATTCTACTAAATTTGAAAAAATTCTACTAAATCCAAGAAAATTACACTAAATTTACGAGAATTCCACTAAATTCAAGTCAAATGCACTAAATTCAAGTGAATTCTACTAAATTCAGGTGAATTACACAAAATTCAAGTGAATTATACTAAGTTCAAGAGAATTCTACTAAATTGATGAAGATTCGATTTAATTCAAGTAATTTGTACTAAATTCAATTGAATTCCACTAAATTTGAGAAAACTCTACTAAATTCAAGTGAATCCAATTAAATTCAAAATAATTCTACTAAATTCAAGTCAATTCAACTAAATTTGAGAGAATTTTACTAAAGTGAATTTAATTCCGCTAAATGCATAAGAATTCTACTAAATTTATGTGAATTCTATCAAATGCATGTGAATTCAACTAAATTCAAGGGAATTCTACTAAAGTGAATTAAATTCTATTAGATTCACAAGAATTTCACTAAATCAAAGAAAATTCTACTAAATTCAAGAGAATTATACTAAATTCACAAGAATTCTTCTAAATTTAAGTGAATTCTACTAAATTCAAGAAAATTCCACTAAATTCAAGTTTACTAAAATTGAAAGATTTCTACTGAATTCAAGCGACTGTTATTGAATTAAAGAGAACTTTACTAAATTCAAGTTCATTTTAACTAAATTTTAGAGCATTCTACTAAAATGAAGTAAATTTCACTAAATTTACCAGAATTCCAATAAATTCAAGTTGAATTCACTAAATTTAAGTGAATTCTACTAAATTCTTGTGGGTTTCTCTAAATTAAAGTGAATTCTACTAAATTCAAGTGAATTCCACTAATTCAAATAAATTTCATTAAATTCAAGAGTATTCAGCTAAATTTAAGAGATTCTCACTAAATTCAAGTTGATTCAAATAAACTTGAGATAATTTTACCACAGTAAAGTGAATTCCACTAAATTCACGAGAATTCTGCAAAATTCAAGAGAATTCCACTAATTTCAAGTTCACTTAAATTATAAGAATTCTACTAAATTGAAGCGACTTCTACTAAATTTAAGAAAATTTTACTAAATTCATGTTAATTTTAACTAAATTAAAAGCATTCTACTAAAGTGAAGTAAATTCTACTAAATTTACTAAAATTCCAATAAATTCAAGTTGAATTCACTAAATTTAGGTGAAATCTACTAAATTAAAGTAAATTTTACTAAATTTAAGTGAATTTCACTAAATTCAAGTAAATTTTTTACTAAAATCAAGAGATTCTTGATAAATTTAAGTTGATTCAAATAAATTTTAGAGAATTTTACTAAAGTGAAGTGAATTTCACTAAATTAACGAGAATTCTAATGAATTCAAAAGAATTCTTTTAAATTCAAGAAAATTCTACTAAATTCAAGCGAATTCCACTTAATTCAATTTAATTCAACTAAATTTATGATAATTTTACTAAAGTGAAGTAAATTTCACTAAATTCACGAGAATTTTGCTAAATTCAAGAAAATTCTACTAAATCCAAGCGAATTCCACTAAATTCAATTAAATCCCTTTAAGTTCACGAGAATTCTACTAGATTCAAGAGAATTCTTATAAATTCAAGAGAATTCTTCTAAATTCAAGAAAATTCTACTAAATTTAAGCGAAGTCCACTAAATTTAATTTAATTCAACTAAATTCAATTTAATTCAATTAAATTCAATTTAATTTAACTAAATTGAAGATAATTATACTGCAGTGAAGTAAATTTCACTAAATTGACAAGAATTCTACTAAATTCAAGAAAATTCCACTAAATTTAATTTAATTCAACTAAACTCAAGAAATATCTGCTAAATTCAAATGAAATCTACTAAATTCTTGTGGATTTCTCTGAATTAAAGTGAATTCCACTAAATTCCAGTAAATTCTACTACATTTAAGGAAATTCTACTAAATTTAAGAGAATTATACTAAATTCAATGCAATTCAACTAAATTCAAAATAATTTTACTGGAGTAAAGTAAATTCCACTAAATTCACGAGAATTTTACTAAATTCAAGAGAATTCTTCTAAATTTAAGAAAATTCTACCAAGTTCAAGCAAAGTCCACTAAATTTATGTGAATTCTACTAAACTCATGTGAATTCTATTAAATTTAGGAGAACTTCACTAAATTCAAGTAAATTCCACTGAAGCTAAGGAAATTCTACTAAATTCAAGAGAATTTGACTAAATTCAAGGTAATTTAACTTAATTCAAAAGAATTTTTCTAAATTCAAGTTAATCCAACTAAATTTAAGAGAATTCTACTAAAGTCAAGTAAATTCTACTAAATTCACCAAAATTCCACCAAATTTAAGTCAATTTCAGTACATTTAAGTGAATTTTATTAAATTCATGTGAATTATACTAAATTCTTGTGGATTCCAATAAATTAATGTAAATTTCTCTAAATTAAAGTGAATACTACTAAATTCAGGTGTATTCCACTAAATTCAAGCATATTTTACTAAAGTTAAGAGAATTTCACTAAATTCAAGAGAATCCTACTAAATACAATTTGATTCAAATAAATTTAAGAGAATTTTACTAAAGTGAAGTAAATTCCACTAAATTTACGAGAATTCTCCTAAATTAACGAGAATTCTACTAAATTTGAAAAAATTCTACTAAATCCAAGAAAATTACACTAAATTTACGAGAATTCCACTAAATTCAAGTCAAATGCACTAAATTCAAGTGAATTCTACTAAATTCAGGTGAATTACACAAAATTCAAGTGAATTATACTAAGTTCAAGAGAATTCTACTAAATTGATGAAGATTCGATTTAATTCAAGTAATTTGTACTAAATTCAATTGAATTCCACTAAATTTGAGAAAACTCTACTAAATTCAAGTGAATCCAATTAAATTCAAAATAATTCTACTAAATTCAAGTCAATTCAACTAAATTTGAGAGAATTTTACTAAAGTGAATTTAATTCCGCTAAATGCATAAGAATTCTACTAAATTTATGTGAATTCTATCAAATGCATGTGAATTCAACTAAATTCAAGGGAATTCTACTAAAGTGAATTAAATTCTATTAGATTCACAAGAATTTCACTAAATCAAAGAAAATTCTACTAAATTCAAGAGAATTATACTAAATTTAAGTGATTTCCACTGAATTTAAGAGAATCCTACTAAAGTGGAGTAAACTGTACTGAATTTACGAGAATTTCACTAAATTCAAGTGAATTACACTAAATTCAAATGAGTTCAACTAAATTCATATGAATTCTACAAAATGCAATTGAATTGTACTAAATTCAATTAAATTGTACCCAATTCAAGAAAATTCTTTGAAGTTGAAGAAGATTCGATTAAATTTAAGTAAATTTCACTACATTGAATTAAATTCCACTAAATTTAGGAGAACTTGACTGAATTCATGTGAATTCCACTAAATTTAAGTAAATTGTATTAAATTTAAGAGAATTATACTAAACTAAAGAAGATTCTATTAAATTCAAGTAAATCCCACTAAATTTAAGTAAAATCCAATTTAAGGGAATTCCACTAAATTCAAGAGAATTCCAATATACGCAAGTGAATTTTATTAATTTAAAAAGAATTCTACTGAATTCAAATGAATTCCACTAAATTCTGAAGAATTACACTAAATTTAAGAGAACTCTACTAAGCTCAAGTGAATTCTACTACATTCATGTAAATTCCACTAAATCCAAGCGATTTTTACTAAATTCAAGCGATTTTTAATAAATGCAAGATAATTCTACTAAACTGAAGAATATTCTTTTTAATTCAAGGAAATTCCACTAAATTGAATTGAATTTTGCTGAATTCAAGAGAACTCTACTAAACTCAAGTGCGTTCCAGTTAATTTAAAAAGAATTCTACTAAATTCAATTAAAATAGTTAATTAATAAATTTTTATGTTGAATTCAACAGTTGGATATTGAACAAAATTTAACTGTTGAAAACTCAATTTGCAACAGTTAATAATTCAATTTTCAATTCTCTTCAATTTTCTACATTTGAGTTGTCCACTGTTAATAATTCAATTATCAATTTTTCTTCATTTTTAACAATTTAATTTTCAACGGTTGAAAATTCAAGTATAAATTTTTTTTAATTTTCATTTTCCGTTAATTTTTAACAGTTACTATTGAAGTTTCAGTTCTCTTTAATTTTAACCAATTTAATTATCAGCAATTAGATTTTCATCTGTTGATAATTTAATTATTAATTTTATTCAATTTTCAAGAATGGAATTTTTAGTTTTACTTAATTTAAAACAATTCAATTTCGAAATGTTCAAAATTGAATAAACTTGAAAAATGAATTCTTAACTGTTAGAAATTTAACTGTTGAAAATTCAAGAAAATTGATAAGTGGATTTTCAATAGTTGAAAATTTAATTATTGACAATTAGAAAAAATTGAATTTAATAAATAAACATTACATCCAATGGATTCTCAGCAGGGAATTAGAAAGATTTTTTTTTTAATTCTAACTATAATCATCTCCTTGTTGGTTCATTGTAAATTCATTCAGGGCGATATCAAAAGTCCGAAAAAAAATTTGGTAAATAAACTTATCTCATATGTTCAAAATCGTTCTCGAAATCGAAGATATGTTATCTTTTAAAACATACTATTGTTAATAATTAAATCGTGATGATTTTCGTCCAAAATATTATTTTAGTTTTAAAGTTTTATTCAAATCCTAAATAATTTAGTTTAAAATCGGTCAAGTGAAGATTTGTAATTTTTTTATTTTGAGGTTTAAAAATAAAATTTGAGACGCGAGAGTTCCGAGTTTGAAACGTGAAATTGTGATTTGCATTCGCGCTCTCTAGGAGTTATTATATAAAAAACGTATTTCTCAAAGATTTGATTAAATTTCCTATTGGACGTAATGCTCAAAAAAACTTTTAAAAACTTAAAATTGTACCTGAAAAATGTTCACAATCTTCCAATATTCAAAGATATTTTCCATTCCTAAATAGTCGCAACAACCACGTGT